>JAUMJJ010001340.1:0-19298 GCA_033556795.1 Tapera naevia | reverse complement strand
AATCCTCTTTATCTTTTTCAACATTTGTAATCCTTAGTGTTGTCTCTCTGGATATCGCTCTAAAATTTACAATTAATGACACCTGGATAGCAGTGCTCGTGTCCCCTTAAAAAATGTGTGAATTCAAGGACAAGACAAAGTTTGAAATAGAACACCTTAATAAATTATACGGTAAATAACTGCAATATACGCCATCCTCTTTTTCCTTGTGAGTCTCAAAAACTGTAATGATCAGTGTATCAAGGTTTCTATGCAAATCCTGCAGCAAAGTAATGATTTTAAAGTAAAATTAAAAATAATTCAAATTATTCTGAGACATTTTCTTCAGATCTTGGGGCTGGCCTCTGTAGATCTTTCTACCAATAGCATAATTTTCTGGATGTGTGTTGTCTGACCTCATCTTTACAAGCAGGACTTCGCATTCTTCTGGTTCTTCTTTGGTTGAGTGACCTCTGGAAGTCTACTACAAGTAAAAGAATAAGAAATAAAAAAGTGTCTGATGAAACTACTAATACTAAGTTTGTTTCTTGCCTTCTTATATATCCAAATAATACTTTATATACAATTTTTAAGTCAAACAGCAACCCATCCATAGCTGATGACAAGATTTCAACAAACAACATTGACAAAATTGGCGAAGTCTTCAGTCTTCTCTCACTACCCAATAAGCGATATTTTCATCTAGAAAAGTCGTACATGCATATCCTTTTGGATTAGTTTCTCATTGTGAGAGATCACAAACTGTGAAGAAAAACTGCTAGTTTTTTTTTTTTTAGGTGAATATTTCAGATATATTAACAGTGACTCAATAAATAAAGTCTTGGCACTTGTGGAACATATATTGTAAAAAATTACAACAATTGAATACAGAATTTGAAGATGTAAATCTACCATGAAGATGTCTTGGACTTTTTAAATTTTTCGTTTGAAAAATCTGTTTAACATTTGGAAAACAATACATCTAAAACTACAGAACTTGAGTCTTCTATCTCATAAAAGTTAATTAGTACAGCCATACTAGGTAATGTTACAACCATTCCTAGATATAACTGGATTGTCACTCCTTACATTATTGAGATTTAAAATGATTTTTCATAACCACACTTGAATTGTATGTCTTATTTATTACTCTACAATCCTTGAAATTCTTAATTTTCAATGATAACAATGTTTTACCTGTTGTCAAATTTTTTCAGACCCACCTAGTACATAAACTTGTGTTTTTCCTATTACGGCCCTTAAATAAAATATATAATTAGTACTTTATTTTAATAAATTAAACCAAATCTAAACAAGAAAAGCCTGATGTAGGAAAAGCTTGACAAAAATCTTTGGATGATGACTTTTAAAATCTATTATAACCATAGTTCAGTAGCTCTTTGGGACTTTACCACAAGGTAGTTACCATGTAAGTTATCTGATATAAGGTCTGTTCTTGGAGTTCATCATTTTCTAAAGTTGTCTTTAATAACAGGGAAAAAAAATAATGTATTAGCTTAACAGAAAAGTTAGCGTCACTCAGAAAAATTTAATTTCTTTAAACATGCAGGTGTATTAATGTCAGGCCACCACACACAAGTAGAAGTGTGAATTTGAGATTTGTTTAATGCTATGGAATTCCTCTATGCATATATTATTAAAAAAAAGCATTTTTGCAAAATGACTTTCACTTATTTACCGAGAAATGTCCAAGTAATTTATATTGATACAAATTTATTTTCATTCTAACTTATGAAGATATATGTTCTGAACACTAACCTCTAGTTTAAAATATGTGAGAGGGTTGATTCATTTTCTTTCATCCAGTGTACACCTGTGCAACTTTGAACTACTTATACCTTTACTGTTCTTGCTGACTTTAGTGGAAAAAGGATTGGGCTAGATTTGCTTTGATACCTGACTGTGAATGGAGTATATTTAACTGAGCTACAAAGATTTTGAAAATGTTACTATCAAAACATGCAGTAATGATTTAAAAATACAGTAAAGGAACTCCAAGTTTTTCTCAGGAATCTGAAAAAGCAAGACTTCATTTCCCACACCAAATTTGCTAAAGACTGCAAAAAAAGTGTTAGATGCATCTTACACAGACACAGAGATTGAAAAAAAATCTAGCTTCTGTAATGGGCTCTAACTTTGACATCTGTGGATTTGGTCATCTTATTAACTGTGTTTTATTGTGTTTGATGTTTTATGTGCAACTTGAATAGTAAACCAGCAGCAAGAAAACGTTAGAACTTGGATTTTTTTTAAATCTAATTTTTTTAAAAACATCAATGTTATTTACATTTACATGTTATTTCCCAATGACTCCTAATCAATGGAAAATTATTTTTTAAAACTTTGTCTTCTTAGTGTTTTGTGTCATTTAGGCAATCACAGGTTATTTGGTCAACTTTACTTTCTATGTCTAAAGTTTTCACCTAATAGTTTAGGTACATTACAATTTGATTCTTTATGATAGATTGCAAACATCTTGCTCATAATATTATTGACTGTACAGTAGCCTCCCACTTTTGAACGTCAAAGTTAGAATATTTCTAACAGCAAAGAGTATCTAAATATTTACATTATTCAACATATGAGAATTCTTGTAATGTACTCTCCTAACTGTTATAGCCGAAAAACAATGAAATGAGAATTGTTTTAACTAGAAATAGTATTAGTATAGCAAGGCTCGTAAAATTCTTACATGAAAGATTTTGTCTGGGAGAGAAAGAATTTTGGAGAGATATTGTTAAAAAGCCACAAAGACCTAGTATACAGAAATCTGTATTTTTTTAGTATATGGATGAAATTTATTAGAAGTATTAGGTAAATTTACTAGGTATTGACGTTTTAAGAGAGGTGTAATGTGATTTAAGAATTTAAATTTGTGGTTAAAATGAATGAAAGAAAATAAAATTCCATGAGGAATATAAATTATTGACTTTTTGCCTTTATCATTTCCTATTATAGTAAACCTAAGAAGCATACAGTAAAGTTAAAACCATGTCTCTTAGCCTTTTCTGGGGTGTCATCCTTGCCTGATGCCATAAACATCTACTAAAAGTCTTTGTTTTCTTTTTTGTCCTGTGCTCTTTTCAAATTTGCTCTAACATCTATGCATGCATAAAGCTGTTATAAACAAGTGTTAATACTCTTTTATTTTTAAATATATTTTTAACCATATATCCTGCTAACATGAAAAAGTCCTTCTAATAAAAATCTGGAAAAAAAAATTTGAAAAACCATCATTATAAAAAACAAGCCAATAGGTTTTACCAAGGCTTTAAAAACAGGAGAGAGATGGGGACAGAAGAGTCTAAACTTTTTAAGTTATTTCTATTAAAATAAAAGACTAGAAGAAAATATTGTAAAGAAAAAACCATTTAATATTACTTGTCTGTGAAAGTGTCATTATGAACAAGGATTAAAAAAAGAAAACTGAATTAAATGTCCTGAAAATTATGGCTCACCTATGAATCTGATTTTTTCAACTTTTTATGTGATGTAGATCCTTGTAGTCTATAACAAATACCCCCACCTATTTTTTTTGGAGGAGAGGGGGTGTCAAGATTACCAAAATAACTCACCAAGATTTCTAAATGCTTTTCCTAAATTTACTTTACATTTCCACGCTTCTGTTTCTTCTATGTAAATTCTAATTTTCTGTACTATGAACCACTATGAACAGCATTTCATTTTCCTCTGACGTCAGGCAAGTCACTGAACCTTTCTGTCCTATATCTATAAAATTAGCC
This sequence comes from Tapera naevia, assembly GCA_033556795.1. NCBI lineage: Eukaryota > Metazoa > Chordata > Aves > Cuculiformes > Neomorphidae > Tapera > Tapera naevia. The sequence continues at coordinate 15,555 of JAUMJJ010001340.1, read as the reverse complement.
TTGGTTTTGAGTATTAAGGGGTTCAATTAATTAACCTTTTGTAGAAATCCTGGAGTTGTAGAATACTAGTATTTTTGCAGGTTTTTTGTAGCCTTAATTACATATATGACACTTGTAGTCAGAATAATGTTTAGAAGCATTGGGTGAGCCAAGATTTTAACGCAGGAAATTTAAACACACATTAAATAGTATTCTTCCTTTTTTGGATTGTAGACCTGTCAAACCTGGCAAAAATATATTGAACTAGTCAGGTTTATTATGTATTCCACTAGCTTGTGACGCTTGGTGCCAGAATAGGTATCCTGTGGCTCAAATAATCCCTACATTGACTCAGTTCCTCCTAAAACAAATCTAAGTTTTTCTGTTAAAATAAGACATTATTTTTCCAGCAGTTTACAATTTTAACAACATGTAACATCATTTATGATGTGTTGCCTTGGCCATAAATTACTTGATGCTGTAAATCATCGGTATTTCTTGCTTATGAATGGGAACCAAAAAATACTGAGTAGGTCACATCCAGTTCAGGTTGAGCAAATGAGAGAACTGCAGGTTGATGTTTCATTGCATTTCACCTAGTAGCCAGGGAGTATATGACACTGAAGTCCTTAAATTACCTTCTAGTTAGAAACCAAAGGAAATGATATATTAGAAAAATAGTAATATAAACTGATACGTTTCTGATATCTTTCAATTATTTGGGGTATTTTTGTTATATTTTTAAGTTTCTGGGAATTCCTAGATTGAAACGAGAAATGGGATTACAAAGTAATCCGCAATGCACGTTAATAGAGAATCAGAATCAGTCAGTCATAGAATCATTTAGGTTGGAAGAGACATTTAAGATCATCAAGTCCAACTGTTAACCTAGCTCTGCCAAGTTCACCACTAAACTATGTCCCCATGCACCACACCTACCTGTCTTTTAACTGCCTCCGAGGATGGTGACTCAATCATTTCCCTGGGAAGTCTGTTCCAATGTTTGACAACCCTTCCATGAAGCATTTTTTTGCAATATACAATCTAAACCTCCTCTGGTGAAACCTGAGGCAGTTTCTCCAGATTAAGCAAGCCCAGTTTCCTCAGCTGCGCCATGTAGGACTTACACTCTAGGTCTTTCACCAACTTTGTTGTTTTTCTTCAGACATGTCTTTCTTGTATTAAGGGGCTCAAAACTGAACACAGTATTTGAGGTGCATCCACACCAGTGTTAAACAGGGAGACAATCACTTCCCTGGTCCTGCTGGCCACACTGTTTCTGATACAATCCAGGATGCCATTAGCCTTTTGGCCACATGGGCACTCTGTTGGCTCATATTCAGCCAGCTATCAACCAACAGTCCCAGGTCCTTTTGTCAGGAAGCTTTCCAGCCACTCATCCTGAAAGCTGTAATGTTGCATGGGGTTGTTGTGATCCAAGTGCAGGACTTGACACTTAGCCTTGTTGAATGCTCTACAGTTGGCATTGGCCCATCGATCCAGCCTGTCCAGAACCCTACGCAGAGCCTTTCTACCCTCAAGCAGATCAACACTTCTGAAAAATTTGACATCATATGCAAACTCACCGAAGATGCACATATTAAATAGAATTGGCCCAAACACTGAGCCCTAGGGAACACCATCTGCGACTGGGCACCAGCTGGATTTAAGTCCATTCACCACAACTCTTTGGGTTCAATTATACAGCTATATTTTAGCCAATAAAGATTACATCCTTCCAAGCCAATTTTTTTTTTTTTTTTTCCAGGAGAATGCAGTGGGAAATTATGTCAAATGCAGTCTAGGTAGACAACATCCACAGGCTTTTCCTCATCTACTAGGTGGGTCACCTTCTCATAGAAAGAGATTAGGTTAGTCAAGCTGGACTTGCCTTTCATAAACTCGTGCTGACTGGACCTGATCACCTGATTATCCTGTGAGTGCCACGTGATGGTACTCTCAAGATTTTATGCTCCATAAGCCTTCCTGTCACTGAGGTCAGACTGACAGGTCTGTAGTTCCTGGGAACCTCCTTCCATCCCTTCTTGTGAGTATCATATTTGCCAATCTCCAGGACTGCAAATATATGATGGAAAGTATCTTGGTGAACACTACTGCGAGCTCCCTCAGTACCTTTTGGTGCACCTCTTCTGGCCCCGTATGTGTACACACAGACGTATAGAGAACTCTATTTCAAAATATATCTAATCCTTACCTTCTTGATCCTGATAAAATTTGCACTTTTACGAGGTTCTTGCAAATATAGACAATGTTCAAGACTCAGGAAACACAAAAGTCACAACATTTTAAACATTTATTCTAATATATTTGATTTTGATTTGAGTACAAGGTCTGATTCTTCCAAAGCTGTCTAAGCATTTTAGATTCTTAAAATGTCATATTTTGATGGGACTTGGACATCTTGGCTTCATAAAGAGGCTTGAAAACTAAGCTTTGAAAACTAAGCCAGCAGGTTTATTTTACTCTGCAAACTCAGAATACTGAGTCCATTAAGACAACACCAATTTTCACTATTTTATCCCTGTAGTATCCGAAAGACTGAACCAACACCACTGAATTTGACGTAAGTAATGCATTTACATTATGTTACGCAAACAGGAGAAGAAATATATTTATTTTTCACTGATGATGAACTCCATTCCAATTCAGACAAGATAAAACCTTGCTAGTGTTTTTGTGACTATATTATTAACATTGCAATAGTTTCCATGAATCCTGGTAATGTAGATGAAATTATTTTCTGAACTCTAGAGGACTTGACTTATACTCTGATTATATTTATATCTATACTAGCAAACATGCTAGTATAAACCCTGTGCCATTTAGAAGCTCTTCTAAAGGAATACAATACTGGAAAAAAAATGAAAATGATAGCACCTCCATAAGAGAAAGAAAGGAAAAACTCCTAAAAAACCCTGCCTTGATATTTCCTGAATGAAAGGCCTTTCTACATTCTCATTCACATACTGTAGATCTATTCTAAATATAGCAACTGACATATTTATGCTGTTTGGGTCCTCTGCTAGTGGAATTCACACTATAATGCATAGATGAATGAGTCTGAATATCTGAAAAGACAAAGATATAAAATGGCAAAACCAGAAGTTAATAGTCAGTAGTTCTATCAGGAAAGTTTGCCTCTTTGAAAGAGAAAAAGCGGGCATAGATTACAGCCCTAGTACTAGCATGCAGGATAAGAATCATGTTAAAACTCAGATTTACATTGTTTGTCCTCTTTTAGTTACTTGAGAATATACACCCTATATTGATTCATCAATGTTAATGAAACAGTACCACATGATTTTGAAATTTGGACAAAAATATACCTATTTCAGTAATTTCATTGAGAAAATATCTTCACTTACTGTACCTATGCAGGGCATTGCTTTCCAGCTTTCTATGGAGTTTTATAGCTTCAGAAGTGTTATATTGACTTTCCTCTTCCAACTCCATCTGCCTTCAAATATAAAACTCACATATTCCCTCACTGCTGTTTTCTCATGCCACATTCTACCTTTTCTCTGGAAACAGTTTATGTCATTTACCCATAGAGGTACAATATAGAAGGTACACAGAGGAATGGCAACAGGAAATATTGCTGAGAGAACCTGAGAAATGAGAAATGTTTTGTAGTTGAAAATCACTGCTTTAGATCAGATCATTGTATCACAACAAAGTAACTGGCTAGATTATGGTATTTTTCACATTACAGACAATCATTGATTAATAATTTTCTTTTCTTCATTTTTAGAAATGGGTTTTGATTCAAAAAAATCAAGCACTCGAAAAAATTTACCACCTCTAAAAAGACTCAAAGTTACACGCAAATATTTTCTCATAAAACAGAAATGTAGACATGCAAATGTAAGCAAATTTTAAATAAGTCCATAAGTAACATATGTCCTGAATGCATTAGTCACGTCGCATTGGAAATAGTAGTACCTTTGTCTGATTACCTTCTGTATGAGTGGTCTATATTTTCTTACTTATATGACACATGGTTTTTATTTAAAATTTGTTTGGTTTACAAATATGCCATTAAAAAAATGAATTTAAGGCTTTATACCTTGCATCCAATCTAGCAAATGCATCCAGGTAGGTGAGAAAATGATTTTCCTACGATAAGGAAGCTGTCATTCACTCAGAAATTGCTTCAGTTGCATTACAAAACCAAAACTCTTTCCACTGCGATTTTCTCAATGAATGCTACATCGTCTTGCCAGCCACCATTGCCAATACTAGCTACCTTGTCAAAGTGAAAATCTTTCTGCTTTCTTAACCACCTGCTTCTGCTGACCCACATAGATTCGACCTGTTCTAAGTTTCACCATCTAAAAATAAAATAAGCAAATTGGTAACGTATCAAAAACCTCTTTCACACAAAAATAAATCAGTCTGTGTTCTATGGAATTAAAAAGTCTACCAATACAGGTTTTCATGGAAGTACAGGGTATTCATCAATAAGACAGATATTCAAGGAAAATCATCTGTGTTCTTCCAATAGTTCCTCCAACTTATAAATGCAAACACCGAAACAGTTTACCTTTTATTTTATATATATGTTCTTATTCATGCCTTTTAAGCTTTTTCTAAAGTGCTTTTATCTGAAGATTTTGTTTAATTTCAGAATGAATGAATGTTAAATTTCTTTTTATATAAATATTCAGTCACATTTTCCCTATAATTTAATCATTAATAGTAAAAGCACTAGCTGAGGTCTGATTTCCATAGTTACACTGCCTTTGTCCTGCCACGGTTCCATTTACTTTAGTAAAGTTACACCTAGTTTACATTACTGTAAGGAAACTACTCTTGTGCAGTCCGTTCCCATGTCTGTATGAAAGGCAACCAAGCAGGGAGTTGAAAGCATAAGTGTAATAGGAAGTATACATTCTTCCATTGTGATATTTTAAAAATGTCATTCAAAGCAGGGGAAAAAAAGAAAAATATCTTTGGCAGAAACAGTCTCCCACTTACAAGTTATGTTCCATTATACAACTCTGAAGCGTCCAGGAACCGTAATTTATATATTATTTACTCAGCTGGCTTTTGATTGGGTACTTACATTGGCATCCTCAGCAGCAGTAATGAGATTCACCACCTGTAGCAGTGATGGAGGGAAATGCTGCTATCATCACCTTCATTAACTTGGGAACCTGTCATAGAACATAAGTTATTTTGAAGAAGGTTAAATACCCAAAGTGTTACTCATGCCAGTGTTTAACAAACCTTGAGACATGTCTTATGTCTGTTTTACAAGCCAGTAAAGTTTTAAAAATCCTCTTAAAATATATCAAAATCAAATTTAAATCCATTTACTGTATTGCAATTAAAAAAAGTTGTAAATTATTAGAATTTTCGTTTTCGTTAATTCTGTTATTTTAGAAGTAGTTTTTAATAGATTTCTTTCCACATAAGGAGAATCTGTGAATCAGTAGAAGTGGACTAGTTAGTTCTGTACCTCCATGTTCAAAAAACCTGCAAGTTAATCAGACTATAAAACATAGCTGGAGTGTTCTCATTTGTTTATACAGGTATGAACTGTTGTGACATTATGGAAAGCTACAAGGGGCTGGAGAAGAAGAGGTAATGGAGCAAAAGGCTTTTTTTTTCTAATGTCTTCCAGATGTTTCCAGTTTAAGCTTAAAGTAACAAACAAGTTACTTGACAAGACTTTTGAAAGTATTACTCCACTATCTTGGAAAAAAATCTGGTTTTCTGCAAGGAAAACAAAAAAAAAAGACGTGTTCAAAATGACATTCACTTTATCTTTGTCTTTGTATACCATCTGATTCCAGTTGGTTTCATCCTTTGAAAGACTACTAAAATTTAATTACTTTTCACTCTTGAATACTTCAATAATGTAAATGAAATCAATGTGTTATTGGTGACGAGACAAAATTTTGCTCAAAAACATAACTTAGGATATAGACTTCATGTAGAAGCTTGCTTTTCAGTTGTAGTCATATTTATGCTCCTTCCTTTTTTGGAAGTACTATTTTTTAACATTTCCATTGTTTTCCAGTCATTACATCTTTAAAAAATATTATAATAATAATAACAGTAGTAGCAGTAATAAATTAGACATTGATAATGAGAGACTGATGGTTTTGTTTTGATGTGATTTGCTTTGGGAAATGAGCTTGCAGTTCCTGACCTTAAGAAAAGTCTGTATGGAAACCATGTATACTCCCTCCTGTGGAACAGCATGGGTCATAAAAGCAAGCCTATGGATTAGTCTGCTTTACGTAATCCAGGGAAACACTCAAATTTCCTCATTAGGACCTGCATTTTGGCCACATAATGTTTCCGTCTTGGGACAAAGCTCTCCTTGGTCTGAAGTTTCCCTGGACGAAAAGCAAGATGTATATCAGATGTAAAGCATGTCTTTAAGTGTTGTCCATTCAATCTGAAAAAGGAACTAACATCCTGGCGTGTCCTATAGCATTCCTTATCCCTCAGCAGACAGAATTACATTCTGTCTATGGTTTTGAACTGAAGTTGTCAGCAATGCTGCTGCTCTGGCTTCATCTTTACAATTTTACTGAGCTGAACGTGATCTAAATTTAAGTGTGAAATATCTTGATGTTGAAAGAGGACACGTATTTGTAAATCACCAGTGATTTTGAGAATAATAATAGTATAGTCTTGAGCAAAACAAGCAGGAAATGCATGAGATCTAGATTTCTGGTGCTTTTAAAGTTTGTGACCTGCATCTCTCTCTGGACAGAACTGAGTTAAGGAGCCTCCAGCACTGTGTTCACATCTTCTGTTTCACACTACACAAATAAAACAGTAAACCACTATTTTAATGAAACAGAGTTTATAGTTCTCTTTAATTGCCAATATGCCAGAAATATCAGATCACAGTGTGCCCAAATAATAACATGCCAAAAAAAAGGAGTATGTGATAAAGAATAGTCTGGTCTTTAGGATACTCATCAAAGAAGTGAATCATCCCCTTTTAATCCATGTATCTAACAACTGCTACTGACTCATGGGAATAAAAGCAGTATTAACATCAGAGGGTGAAAGATGTGGATTCTAGAGGATATTCTGACCTTACTGGAGTGGTCTCTTTTGAAGCAGGGGACTGAGATTTAAAGAAGCACAATTAGGGTCAGTAGTGTTCTACTGAATGCCAAAAGCACTAGGCTATTGTGGAAAAGAAGGACGATCTTTGCCTACCACTTCTGGAAAACTAGCAAGGAAAGGGAAGAAATCAGCCCCCAAATTTTGATAAATTCTGTCATAGTTTAATAAGATGGCTAAATTGATATTGAGGGGCAAATTAATTTTTAATGCTTTGTTAACCATGTGCATAATTCACAGTATCACGGTATCACAGTATTACAAGGTTGGAAAGGACCTCTGAGATCATCAAGTCCAACCTATAACCCTACACTAACACCAACACTAACACCAACCCATCATCTAAACCATGGCACTCAATGCCTCATCCAGTCTCCCCTTAAACATCTCTAGGGTCGGCGACTCCACCACCTCCCTGGGCAGCACGTTCCAATGGCCAATCACCCTTTCAGTGAAGAACTTTTTGCCTCACATCAAGCCTAAACATTCCCTGACGAAGCTTGAGTCCATGCCCTCTAGTTCTGCCACTGGTCACCTGAGAGAAGAGACCAACCCCTGCCTGACTACAACGTCCTTTTAGGTAGTTGTAGAGAGCAATGAGGTCTCCCCTGAGCATCCTCTTCTCTAGACTAAACAGCCCCAACTCCCTCAGTCGCTCCTCATAGGGCTTGTGATCCAGCCCCCTCACCATCTTCGTTGCCCTCCTCTGAACACATTCCAGTATCCTGATATCTTTCCCAGAACTGGACACAATATTCAAGGTGAGGCCTGACCAGTGCCGAGTACAGGGGGACAATAATGTCTCTGGTCCTGCTCACTACACTATTCCTGATGCAGGCCAGAATGCCATTGGCCCTCTTGGCGACCTGGGCACACTTCTGGCTCATGTTGAGCTTCCTGTCCACCAGCACTCCTAGGTCCTTTTCTGCCTGACTACTCTCCAGCCACTCTGTCCCCAGTCTGTAGCTCTGCATGGGATTGTTGTGTCCAAAATGAAGTACCCGACATTTGGACTTATTAAACATCATCCCATTAGAATCAGCCCAGCTCTCCAATCTGTCCAGGTCCCTCTGCAGGGCCTTCCTACCCTCTAACAGATCAACCCTTCCTCCCAGCTTGGTATCATCTGCAAACTTGCTGATGATGGACTCAATCCCCTCATCGAGATCATCAATAAAGATATTAAACAGGACGGGACCCAACACCGATCCCTGAGGGACACCACTGGTGACCGGCCACCAACTGGATGAAACACAATTCACCATCACTCTTTGGGCTCGGCCATCCAGCCAATTCCTAACCCAGCACAGAGTGCTCCCATCTAAGCCACGGGCTGCCAGCTTCCCTAGGAGTCTACTGTGGGAGACAGTGTCAAAGGTCTTGCTAAAGTCCAGGTATACCACATCCACAGCCTTCAATTTCTGGATCATTGTTTTCTGGAGATCTACATTTAATTAATTTCCTGCTTATTGTTACGTTTCTTGTCATTCCTAAATGTTTATTTCATTGCGTTCAAAGTTTGGGAGTACACCTCATCTCAGTTCACCTTCTGATTTATTTCTCTTGTCTTGCTGTAAGCAAATTCTTTAAATTTATTCTGGGGAAAAAAAAAAAATAAAGAAACACAGTTGATTTAATGATTACTCATTTCTTCACAAAATTTGGCAGTGAAGTCTGGACAATTAAAAGGGAGCTATAATTTGAAGTCAGTGAAGCCCACTGGTGATTCCTGAACAGTGTACAAGAGCTTTTATTGATTACAGTGTCTGAGTAATGTGAACACAGTGTGCTGATAATACCGAAAAGAAAGGTAATCCATAGTAAAATGCTATCATCCTGTCCAGTCTCTGCTCAATATAATTACAGAGTAACACCGCCTCAAATGAAGAAATTGACTTCGCTTGTCACTTATCTCTGCTAAACTGAAACAAGTCCCACATTTCTTTTACAGTGCTTGCTAATATCATAAGCATAACTCTGGCAGTGAAGACCGTGAAGCTACCTAAACTGGTGTAGATATTAGTAATGCATCTTAACTGTCAATGGAAAAGTACATAGTCTTACACTTACATATTGGCAACTTAAAAATTTTGTAATTCACTTTATATCTTAATTTAATAAAAATCAAAACACAAAGTCCTTAAAGATAAATTTCCAGTCCTTATTTTAAAATACTAAGTTACATTTAACTTGTAAGAATGTGGACTTCCTGCTGTAAGAAAATAATATTTTTTTCAGTATGTCACTAATGAAGAAATAGGCAATGGATTGTAAGTTACAAACTTGTATTCCTAGGTAGTCCTATATCAACTTTCATCCTTGAATAAGTTATTATTTTTATGCTAGCAACCCCTGCAACTAGAAAGACAAACAACTTTGATTTTGAACCATTATCTGTTGTCACAATCATAAGTTTAATATCATTAAATTTAGCCTAACCCACATTATGCTTTTGACACATAATGTCAAAAGGAAGGTAAGGCCTGTTTTCTATCTACTTCCTCTGACAAAATGAAAACTTAGTCTGAGCTGAAGTTTGCCAATGCAGAATACGTAGAATACAATGTTAGAAGTTTGGAAAAATTATTGCTTTCTCCAAACTGGCACTTCTTAGCAACTGCTTTAAATATATTAGGAAAGCTCTACAGTTAATTCTGCCTGGATATATCCTATGATGGATATCATTATTTTTAACCCTATGGTCTCTTCAGATCTCTTTCAAATAAAGCATTTTTTTCTTTTTTTGTTTTTAAGAAATGTGCCAAAACCCCTCAATAATCCTGGAGACACAGAATAAGACAGATCTTTTTGAGGTGACCAAGAATATTTCTTCTCCTTCTAAGGAGAGTCCAGTGGGATTAGGGAACCCAGCAGTAGCTGGCTTTTATACCAGCCTAAAACACCGTAATATTTCTACTTTTTAATTCTTCATGCAAAACTACACAGTTCTTCTGCTGTAAAACCTCTATAAGTCAGCTATTACTGATTTTCACAGAAGAGTTTGATTGGCCCATGTAACTTCATCTCTAATTTACCAGTGAAGATGACTCTCTTAAACCTGTGGTTGTATTCTGTAGAGGTTAAGTCTCCTCAAATGGGTTATATATGTACTTTAGTACCCCTAGTGGCTTAAATGATATTTTTTGGCTTTTCAAGATGGAAAATAACATTTCACTACTTGGAGCAAAATGGTCAAGCTCAGAAAGTCTGCTTAAATAACATTATAATGTCCTTTGACTCAGACAATTAGAACAGTCTATTTACTCCTCTTTACCCAACCTGAAACCCACATTAAGACTTCCCGTTTCTCTGTCAGTTTTACAGTCAGAGAGCAAATATTGGCAAGGAAGAATATTTTGCTGATCATAGGCACTCATTTCCTGGATATGTTCCACAAGATTTGTCTGGAAACAGGATGGTAGTTCAAGAATGATATCATCTCTGTTTCATGTATCTTAGCCTACTGCACAAAGAGACTTTCACAATCCTGATGCCAACACTTGCAAAGGTTTGGTCATGCAACTCACTTCAGTATAAAGCAACTGAAAACATCAGATGAAAGTGTTCATCAGAATTGAAATATTCACACCTCAATAAGGAGCCAAGAAAAGATCTAATATTTGAGCAATGTATGAGGAAACTGTATATTATATATTATACGTGTATATTATGACAAATATTCGTCAACGATTCAATGATTTTCTACTGTATTTTGGCATGCAAGTCTGTGAGTGGAACAAGAAATACTCACTGTGGAATTGTCTCTGACTAGTTCTGCGTTTACTATTCCTGAGTTATCTCATAAGTTAAGCCTGACAGACGTGTTGAAGGTTCTCATCTGATAAGTAATTTTATCAAATAACAACCAAGTAAGTAGCAGTCCTGGAAATAATACAGTCTGTATTGCTTACTTTTGAAAATGCATCCCTTTAGTCAACATAAACATGATGCAAATGCCAGTGCATTGCTGTCAGTTGTATTATTAAATGCTTTTGTTAAATACTCTGCATAGAAAAGTTACCAAAGTTTGAACATTTAGAATGATTGGAACTCTTATTTTTTAACATGTTTTGCTTCAAAATACTATTCTTGTTTTAGTTTTCATTTTGGATATCTGTAGATGAGATGCTGCAAAGTCAACTCCATATATGTCAGTGACATACTGTTGAGCAAATGACACAAATGAAAACTCAGTTCCACACTACAGTGAATAATTCAGGGAGATTATATCTTCAAAATGGATATAGCAGAGGGAATTGAAAATACATAGGATAACACAGATGATTCAAAACATTAAATGGATCTGATATGAAAATAAGCTGAATAAGGTAAGATTATTGAATAGCTGTGGAAAACACTGAGAAGTCTATGCAAAATATTATGAGTGCTGAATACAGTATGGTTAAAGAAATTTTAATCACAATTTCTCATGCAAACTACTTCCAGTCTAGACTGATGCAGGGAGGCCATGATTACGAAGTTGTTGCAGCAATGGGAATCCTATTAGTTCTAAGCATCTGGTTTTGGTAAATACTATTCTTTTATATTAAAAAAAATGCTTAGAATGTGGGAGCTACTGGTTTTGGAAGTTTTGGGGGTTTGTGCTTTTTTTTTTTACACGGAACTGTTTTCAGGGGAAAATAATCTACTACAGAACTGTATTTTTCCAGTTTACTAGTTGCTTTTATGAGGAAGCTTTTATGGGTTTCATGTCTGTTTAGTGTCAAAGATTATATTATAAAAGCCTTTTGCAATGATGTTGAAGAGAAAGCAGTCTTGGTAGAGGAAGGGGAAAACTTTTCATTCTGTTTCAGATCTTCTGCTCTGCATCTTTCCATGAAATTAAACAATTGCTTCTCCCTAGTTAGTTGTTTCAGATGCCTATGATAAATTTATTTTCTCCTTGAAGCAGCTGGATATTGACAAGTTGGAGGTATGGTCCTTATGAACCTTATGAAATTCAATAAGGATGAATACAAAGTCCTGAACTATGAGTGAGTAATCCCATGCAACAGTGAAGCTGTCAAGCCACCTACACAAGAAATAACTTTATGGAAATAAACTGTGAGTCCAGGTAGAAAACAAATAGAATATGAGTCAGCATCATGCTTTTGTCAAAAAGGGCTGATGGCTTCTTGGACTACATAGGCAGGAATACATCCAGAAGGCTGAAGGACATCATCCTTCCCCTCTTCAACACTTACAAGACCCTATCTACCCATATTTTTTGAGTTCCCAAGCAGAAGAAAGACAATTGCACCCTGGAGCAGGACGATGAGCGATCTCAAGTACGTGGCATACCATGTTCTACTTGAAGAAGAGGGGTCTCAGGAAGATCTAATTCAAACTAGATAAGAGGAAAAAAAACCATTTACAATCACAGTTATCACGCATTGTCATAGGTTACCTAGAAGAGCTGTGGAGTCTCCCTCTCTGGAGACTCTGTTGGTCAGAACAACCTTATTTAATTGGATCTGCCAAGCAGGAGGTTGGTCCAGGTGGCCTCCTGAAGTCCATTTCAACCTGCATAGGCAGTATCATGACATGAAACAGACAGAGCTTTTTATTTTAATTGCTAAAATATCTGCAATTTCAAGTTCCTTGTAAAAACTGAAAATTCAACTACAGATTCAAGCCATGAGGAAGTATCTACATTATTACCTATATTTGTCTACATTTCTCCAGGGTATAAAGTTTATCAAATAAGGCATTTTGTTCCCTTGGTAGTTACAGTCTTGCGTGGTAAAGCACGGTCGATAGAGACATTTCATTGGAAAATTAACAAATTATGTACCTAAGTGCTCTGATTACCAATACGTATTACGAAGAGTAGTGGATATTAGCAATGTTCTGATATTTCACCTGTCTCACCTAGAAGTAAATTCTTTACTCTTAACCTAGTTCAATACCAAGCATATGAATAACACTCTTCATTCAGAATTCTTACAATCCCAAAACAGAAGTCTATATCAGCATCCCAGATACAAGTGTAGTCTATTTATGATGCTTGCAGAAAAATGCATGAATTCATAAAAACAAAGATACAATATAAACAAATATGTATGTATACCGTCAATTTTGTCGTAAAAAGGGATTATCACCTCTACAATTAGAAGCCATTGTTAGTGATCAGTAAATGAAAATAACACACCGTACCACATTTTTTAGTTCCCTTTTAGTAACATATTGATAAATAATGTTGAAACAAAAAAGATCCGATTAAAACCATGTTATTAATTTTAAGAATAGAGATTTGTTCTTCTTATTCTTCTTATTCACACATTCTTGGCACACCCATCATGAAAATATGCATATTATTGAGGCGGATTACAAGAGTGAAAACCCTGACAAGATTTTAATCTACAGTAAAAACACTCTTCTAACCAGGCATTGTTTTATAATGTTAATGGTTTATACACAGCTTTCTGGTTTTTTTTTACTAATTGATTACATATCACATCCTTGGCTTTACATTTTGATTTTGACTTTATTATTTTTTTCTCTCAAATTTATTCCAAAATCCTTTGTACTAGCGTTTGCAATGACAATATCCTTTTTCTTTTGAAATCCATGCGTATGTTTCAACAGATTTTCAGATTCTGTTGCAACGCTTCATTTAAAATTCGAAAATCTTCACTGGAATATAATAGTAGCTGTTTCTTGTTTTGCTGTCTTTTATGGAAGCTGATTAGAAATCCTTTAAAAGCTGCTATATGTTTGTTTTCCATCGGAATGTTCTAAATTATTTACTTCTCCAATTCCATTTTCTGTAATCTCTCCTCTACTATTGGAAAGATTATCACATACATAGACACTTTCCTAAATTCTCTGCTATATTCAATGGCTCCTCTGAAAAAAAACCCAACCTCTTTCATAATCTTTTATAACTAGCTTTCCCTACATAATGGTCTTTCAATACGTCATCTGAATTAAATTTCTTTGTGTTTTTCCTCCAAGGTAAAAAATATTCATGGAATAAACCCTTGTCAAGGAGAAATGGGACCTGATTCTTGCCTGTTACATTAGTAACTGGACAGTTAGTTCAGAATTAAATCAAATTAAATTGAATCAAAAAGAATAGAATATTTTCAGTTGGAAGGGACCTATCCCAACTATCTAGTCCAGCTGCCTGACACTTCTGGGCTGACCAAAAGTTAAAGTATATTATTAAGGACATTGTCCAAATGTGTCTTAAACAGACAGGCACAGAGCACTGACCACCTCTGGAAGCCTGTTCTATAGTTTGACCACCCTCTTAGTGAAGAAATGCATCCTAATGACAAATCTGCACATCCTTTCACATAGCTTTGAACCATTCCCACATGTCCTATCACCAGATACCAGGGAGAAGAGATCAGCACCTCCTTCTCCACTTCCCTTCCTCAGGAAGCTGTAGAGAGTAATGAGGGCACTCCTCAGCCTCCTTTTCTCCAAACTACACAATCACAAAGTTCTTAGGTGTTCCTCACAGGAAGTACCTTCCAGTACTTTACCAGCTTTGTTGCTTTGTTGCCCTCCCCTGGAGGCATTCAAGGACATTTACATCCTTCTGAAATTTTGGGGCTCAGTAGCACACACAGTACTCAAAGTGAGGATGCACCAATGCTGGATATGGCAGCTTAATCAGCTCTCATGACTGACTGGTTATGCTGTGTTTGATGCATCCCAGGACACACTGCTGACTCGTATTGAGCCTGCTATCGACCAGCATTCCCAGATTCCTTTCTGCAGGGCTGCTCTCAAGCTACTCCTCTCGCAGTTTATACTTGTGTTCATGTTACTCAGTCCCAGGTGCGGAATATGGCATTTGTTATCGTTTGATTTGTTCGATTCCACTGATGACTCCTGAATCACTACACTGAAAAGAAAAACTAGACCGTCTGTCAGGCTACTTCTTTTAATCACCACCATGTTAATTCTCTCACTAAAAAGTAGGTAAGTATAACTCCACGCATAATCAGAGGTAGTTTAAGCAACTTAAAAAAAGTTTTATCATTATACAGTATGATAATGTTAGTACTAGCTCATTAGCATATATAGTATAGAGCTTATGACTCTTCTTGCACTGGTTGTACCAAGATGCAGTTTTTTCTTCACAAAGCAAATCTGAGTGTTGCAAGAGAAGAAGCAGTGTTAGTGGCTTACGTCCTAAAGCTCCATCTGGCTGACCCTAAGGGGGAGAGGGCAGGTTCCCACTTCATGGCTTTAAAACTTGGATAAGAGAAGCAGTACCTGGAAAATCAGGAGCCCCTCTAGAGAAGAATTTTAGTCTGAGTGCCTCAAAAAACCTTCTTCCTCTTGTAGAAATTGTCTTCCTACTGTCATCAACAAACTAAGAGGAGACATTTCCAGACCTTTGTGTCTTCCCTGTGCACAGTTTGGATATTTCTGAAACAACCACATGCTAATTTTAGCAACAGGAATGGCATTTGCAGGATGTAAAAGACTGGTCATCACCTGATG
>JAUMJJ010001339.1:0-22329 GCA_033556795.1 Tapera naevia | reverse complement strand
GAGTGACTTCCACTAACCATGCATAGCCGGACAAGAGCTGGGGACAGAATAGATTTCCTACCTAAACGCATATGTATAAATTTTCCCAGAAAGCTTATGCATATTCTGTTACTTTCCAAGGACTAATTTTAATGTTATTGTGAACTTCAAAACAGCCAAATCTATGCTAATTGGAGCTTTGGAGCCAATTCTCTGTCTGACCTTGTGCTTGAAATAGGGAAAGACTGCAAACAGAGGTGATAATAAAAGATGGCACATCTGTTTGGCACAGATCATACTGAACACAAGACGTTATCATTTCTCTCTGAACAGTGTCTGGAAAAATACTGTTAAAAAAAACTATGCTATAAAGAAAACCTGCTACCCGTGGGGGACATTCTGTCGAACTTTTCAAAAATAGAGTTGATTAGCTGAAATTTTACTCTAGCTGAAATGAAAATATTCCACTTTCTGTGACACTAACTCCCTCTTCTATCACCCCACCTCGGCACCGCCCCGTACGGCCCCAGCCGCGTACAGCATGGCTCCTCCCACCCATGTGGGTGCCGCCATCTTTACCCGCTCCATGGCCACCGATGATTGGGGCTCAGCCGCGGCGGCCCAGCATGGCGGCTTCCGATTGGCTGCGAGCCGGCGTTGGGGGCGGGGCCAGCGTGCGGCCCGGTGCCCGTTGCTAAGGGGCGGCGGATGGCGGCGGCTCCTCCATGGAGACGGGGCTGAGCAGGGATCCTACAACCGGCGGCCGGGACGCGAGGACTCCCCCTTCGATACGGGGCGGGGGGGAGGCCGAGTCCTCGGGGTAACCCGCTGCTCCCCCCCTTCCTCCTCGCTCAGCGCCGCCCGCGGCCCCCGCGTCCGTCCCGCCTCCCCAGCGGCTCCTTGGCGCTCCCCGTCCCCATCCAAGCCTACCTGACCCCGGGTGCCTCTGCTTTCGCCCACCCCTCCATCGCCTCCCTCGTATCTTCAGCTCCCGCCTCTTCCCTGCCCGTCAGCAGCCCTGGGCGCGGGGAGGGGGTGGGGATCGTCCTCTTCCTTAAACCTCGCGCCATCCCTGCCTGGCTCCAGGCGGCCACGGGGGGTACCTGTGGGAAGGAGGGTCCCTGCCGGGGGGAGCGGGGACAGGCGGGATCCCAGCTGGGCACAGGGAAGGGCAGGACAGAGCCGCCCCTTCCGCGCACCCCCTTTCAGTCTTCGAAAGGCGACGATGCCAAGGAAAGCCCCGCCGTGTGCATCGCGGCTTCTCATCCGGGAGGGGAAGCGCCTGGAAATTGCCCACCTTTTCTGCACCGAACGAGCTAGATGAGGAAAAATCTATCCCGTTTCTGTTTCTTTTTTGTGTGTGTTTTCCAGAACAAGGGAGAGAGAAGGAGGCTCGTATTGAAGCCAACCAGCTGCACTTCTGAGTGGGAAACTCCGGACTGATCTCATGACTTGCTTTTTGTTCCATTAATACTTCATTATCTCTGAAAAATGAACCTTTTGTGAAGCTCTTTTCTTAATTCCCCTTACTCCTCTTTTCACGGGGTGGCTGCTGTGCAAGGGAAGAAATGGCATGAAGTAAATGGCTCAAGTATAAAGCGATCGGCTTTGCCAAAGTGCCCAGTGAGCAGCACTGTCACTTTAATCCAGGTCAAGGGATTGCTTTCCTCATTTTCAATCCTCTCTTTTAATACATTGGGAGGATCAGAGGGACATTAAAGACTGTGAGGCTGGCTGGTTTGCAGATAATAAAAATGAAAGTGACTGGCTAGTGACTTCTGTTGGGTAGGAGGGTGATCTTTGGAGGCTGTTGTATGCTAAGGAAAAAGAGACCTTTCCACTCTGATGTGTAGTCACCTCATACATAGCTAGCAACATTCAGTCAAGAGGTGAAGGAAGTTAAAGCGTCACTCTGGATTGTTTTTGTCTTCCTCCTTATTTGGATTATTTGGGCGTTTTTGTCCTGCAAATAATGTGGTTTTGAGCACATACAGGTGGAGATTTGAGACAGCTGCCTAGAGATGGACTGTGCCTTAATTGTATTACATAAAATCTTTTAATTTTTAAACTTTGCTGCCAGAAGAGGAGTTATAATAAGGTTTTATATTGGCAAGGAACATTTTATCTTGTATTTTTATAGATTCAAATATATTTTAAAGAAATTGAAAGCATCTCTTAAAAAATCAAAAAGGTTCTTCCCCCCCCCCCCTTTTTTCTTATTCGTGGGAAGCGTTGGAAGTCCAGTACAAGAAAACATCAAGTATTACTAGAAATGAAGATTGAAGCTGCATTTCCTAACTGAACTGTAAAAGTGTTTTGTAATAGATAACGTGTTCCTGACCTCTCCGAGTAGTACAACATTAATACCTGTACCTAAGTGCGTGCAACCAGATACAGAAGTAGGAAGAAGAATGCCAGTCAAGAAGAAAGGTGGGCTATGAAGCTTCATATATCATATTGCATCTTCATGTTGTTAGTTTGTTGATTTCTAGTACTTAGAAATTTCAAATTAAAAATGTTTTAATGGGGGATTGAAACTGTTTTTCCTTTGCGCTGAAAATAAGAGAAAAATCTTTTTTACAAACACTAATGAATTTTAGCATCACGGGTTTAGTCTGTTATCCATTCTTTACACGTTTTGCGGGTAAACATCAGCCATCAGTAGCAGCATAAATAAACAACAAAGTTTTGAGGCTGATTTTAAATGAAAGTTCTGAGAGTTGTGTTTTGAAGGCAATTTGAACATGTTTTTTAAATGTGATTTTAACTAACTTTGATTTCCATGCTTTAACACAGCACAGAAGTATGATCTTTGTGACTGTAGCATGGCAGCATTTCAGAAAAGATGACCAACCTAATGTTTTGCCCCTTCTCTCCTAAAGGTTCTGATCACAGCAGGTGTAGAAAATCACAGCTTTGGAAAATGTGGTTTCCCGTGTTCAGACAAAAACCGGGGAATGTATGGGGCAAATTCTTACTCTGAAAACACTTGTAGATGATAGGTTATTTCTGGTTCCTTGCGAATACGACCCCAATTAAAAAAATTCAGAATATGCGAATAGAATAAATGGTATGTGAACCCTTTCTGTTCATCTCATCTATCTAGATGCCCCGGGATCTGATATATCTCTGAATGTGATGATACCAAACACAGGGGAACTAACAAAAAGTGAATGCTACACAACAGAAATGGGGATATAGATGATGTGACTATCAGTTCTTTTCCTTGTAGGGATAACCCGTCAGTATTAGTTGTGAATTAACATTTACTATGTAAATAATTATAAAAACATGCAGATTGCTAGAATTATTTTTGTACAGAAAACAATAAATGGAATTTTGTGATTTTATTTTAACAGATGTCAGTGTAGAAACGGATTTTTGAAATGGCAATTTAGTGACTTGAATTGTCATTCATGTAATTGACTAATAATTATGTGTAGTAAATATGGGGACACGTTTAGAGAAGGACCATCCCCTTATAATTCATCCTGCTATGCTGTAAACGTATTGCCCTGATGTACTCTGAGGCTTGCATACTCTACCTGTGTACAAAAGGAAAATTAAAGCTTTCTTCATCTTTTCAAACTGAAACCTGAATTAGGTGATTTATACTAAGGGTGTTTCTGTGCCAGATATTGAGCTTTAATTCAGTTTCAGAATGCTTGCTGCAGCAGTTTTTGGGTGAGATCTTAGGGGCTCTTGTGTACAGGAAGCTGGATTGGCAATCATAGCGATCCCTTCTATCTCCCTTTCACTTTCACGAATACTTCTCAATCTCTCCACCTGATCCTTAAGATCTGCAACCATAAGGAGCAGATCTTGAATCTGTTCGCACCTCAGACAAGCATTTTTGGTATGGTCCTCAGGAACCACAAGTAGGCTGAGACACTCCCTGCAGTCTCGAGCCTGGGCAGCTGCGTCCCGTAATACTGGTTCCGTTTGGATGCCTACACTCCTGGTGGCAGAGGCTTTACCCCGCCCGATCACCATCGCTGCAGGGGGGTGGGAAGCCAACCACCTGTCAGAGAGCGCCTGCTTGCCCTGCCTGCGCGAACTGCCGCGCGAACTGCCCATACCGTGACCCCGTATACCGTGACCCCGTTCGCCGGCGCTCCCAGGGAGATGCTTAAATGCCCCGCGGCTTCTCCCGGGAGCGCCCCCCTACCACGCGGTCGGCCCACGTGACAGTTGCCGCTTCTGGGGTTCAGAGAGAGTCGCCCTGCCGGGGTCCTCTCCTGAGCTTTTGCCTCTCCCAGGAACTCTCCACCCGCCCAGATTGAGCACCCGGCTGCAGTACTTACCGTTCCTGCCGCCGGTCACGCCGAATCTGATGTTTCAAACAGCCCTTTTTATCCCCAGCACTATCGCTGGGAAGGTTTTCGGGGGGGGTCTGTGGCCCCCCTTCGGCCTGGGTTTCTGGCACCTCAGTGTTCAACAGGAGGGGGTTATGTCATCTCTTGCAAAAGGCAGATGGCCCCTTCAGTCTCCTTGGGAACCTCGTACCAGATGCCAGCAAGGCCATGAAACTCCAGCCTGGTGACTCCTTCTTCCTTATCTTTTCGCACACTGCTGCTAGCTTCAGGCAAATCCTGAAAACTTTGCTGCAGAGTCAGCTAAAACAGACTTTCCTTGTAAAAGACAAAGACCGCCATAGTAATATAATATTTACAGTTTAGCATTTGCTTAAAACAATACATCTAATAATATGATGGCTAAACACATTCTGCTAAGCAGGTTGTTCTCATCTTTTGGGCAGCTACACTGTTCCCTTTGCTCAGTTGGCTTGATCAGCAAATTAGTCCCAGCTGCTTATTACAATGAAGCAAGACAATTCCTAGTTTTTATGCTTGATTAAAAAAACATACCAAGATTCAAACCACCAAAGCAGCACAACACTAGATAGACCAAACATACTTGAGAGAACAAGACATTATTCTCTAGGTTTGATCAACAAACACTTCAAGGTTACCTATTACATCGCTGATCAGAATTTCACAACTGGGCTCCACTGCCGGTCGCTCAGTCCCGCGGTTCTTAGACCAAGGGTCCGTCCCGTCTCTGGTCCCGATCGGTCATGTCTCAGTCAGGTCCCTATTTTGGTCGCCATTTGCGGCGGATGAAAGCACGGACCTCGACACAGGTGCAAAATGGAATCGGAATCGTTTATGGTAACACAGATGCCTCTTTTGTAGCAGTCTTTTTGCAAAGTCGTTGTCCACGCGACAGTTCCACATCTAAGATTGGGCTAAGGCACTTGTGCACCCTCCTGAAGCTGTTTCTTAATTGGTAGCTTAAGTTCTGGGTTTCCCTCATTATGGCCTCTTGATAAACGCTAGGCACTTTCCACTGCTTTCGAGGTTCGCCAGTCTAAGCTCCTTATCAAACCCTGTCAAGGCCTCTGTGCTGTTTCCCAGGCTTAACCCTACATGTACGTAGTTGACCCGTACCTTCTCTGAGCAATTCAGCATTCCCTGCGCAGTGTGTGAGTGGCCTGACACACTACACATGCAACATCAGATTGGTGTGGGCCAGCTCTCTAACCAGCTGTCAGAGGGGCACACCAGAATGACTCCATGTAGATAAAAGTAAACTTTAGTTCAGACTGAAACTGAACAGACAACACCAACTAGTCGAAAAGGAGGGGAGGACTAACTGACCTTCCGATATCCCTTATCAAGTTATAGCTTCAGTGTGTCAGTCAGGGATGTTGTTACTGCACAAGAAGACACGGAGGTGAATATTTGAAAAACTAAGAAGTTGTGGTCTTGTTTCTCTGAAGACCGTCCAGCTGAGCAAAAAGGGTGACGACATGAAGATGCGGTAGGTTTTCACTTAACAGGATGTTTTTTGCCCTCAGAAGAATAATCTGACAAGTCATTGACGTTTACAAGATTTGGGTCCAGTCTGAGACATTTCCTCCGTAAACTCTTCAGCCTGCCTTGGTAAAGATGGAGGGGGGAGAAAGACAGGAATGAGGGACAAAGGTAAAAGGAGAACAAGCAACTTCTGAAACTTACTGAAAAGGGTGAACTTTTAACGCTATGTCGAAGATTTCCAAAGAGAGACTCCAATACCAAAAACTGACTGCAAAACTACTTCTGCATTCAAAATCCTTCTTTATTCACCAGCGGCAGCTGCAGAGAGGGCACGAGAGTCTGCTAACACATCGGAATTGCCGGTCACAAACTGTTTGGGAAGACCACCTTCTGCCAAGCCAAACTTCACAGTCAGACCCTGCTCACATTGAAATCAATGGTGGCTATGAGAAAATGAGAACAGGGGCCCGAATAATAATTCATCATTGTTTCCCAAGTACGTACATTTTGACGTTATGCCTTCTGAAATGGGCATAGGAAACAAAAATCACGCGCTTGGCTAGATATCTATCGCAGGGATCAAAATTCACTGCGGTTGTGTTTGTTCCCCGTCATCATCATTCCTATGAATATTCTAGCAAGTTTATTTCATGTCAGGAGGAGCCATTAGAGCAGTAAGTTTGGGTGACAGATCAGAGGAGGACATTTCTGAATGCAGAAAACAATCAAAGAACAGTAACACAGAGCAATCAGGGTCAAAGCTAAACAGCTTGGTTCAAATGCCTCAATGCAGATTACAAACACTGGTAGTGAACATCTCCCTCCCACCCCTAGATTAATACTTTAAGTCGCTAAATCATGCTATTGAGGAAGAGCATGCAGGGGATGAATGAGTACGAAGTCACTACCTCCTGCTTGCTGAATTCATCAGCAGAACAAGAGTACCAGTCATTTACTGTGGATGACAGCGATCCACTGGGTTATGGCACATCTAGGACAGAGGTTGCAGTCTTTGTTTAACTGAACGTAGAGAATCTGCCAGTTCTCTTGTCAGAAGCACAGTATGAAAGAATTCCGTGCAGACGTCAGGTCAGCCAGGCTGTACTCAGTGTGCATGTGGGCATAACCCACATACAGACCAACATTATTTCTCTTGCCTTCTTTCATCCCTGACATCTCTAGCACTGTGTCACAATCATGTTTTTCTTTACTTGTTGTCCAGTTCATTGGAAGAAGGGAATAGCGTGCACATGGTTTTATCACAAAATTAAACCCATCCAAAATTCTCTCATAGCAAAAATTTCATGCAAGAAAAGCAAGGGGATCCTGCTGGTAGAGAAAGAAATGGACGGGGAAGGCATTGGATAGCGGAGGTCAGCACTATCCGGGATGATCTTCTCCTTAATTTTGCAGGGACCAAGGTGAGACTAATATGCCTGTAGTTTCCTGCATCTTCCCTCACACCCTTTGCGCAAACAGGAGCAATGCTGGCAAGCTTCCAGTCGGTGGGGAGCTCTCCGGATTCCCAAGACCTTTGGTGATGATTGAGAGGGGTCCTGCTGTAACATCCACTAACGAGTGTAAAACGAAAACTGCCAGTGGGGTTCGTTTCTTCTGGCGTACATGTTGTCCCAAGGGCAGGTGCGTGCTTCCAGTTTGGGGCCGTCTGTGTGCACCACAGAAATACGGCCTACACTCAGGGCTGCACTAACACCTGAAAGATGGACAGCAGGGTCTGCTACACATCTGAGCTCCTGGTTCTTCTTACCATGCCTGAGTTCTCTCAGTAGCCCATTGATGAGGTCTCTGTTTCCAGACTTTTCCTTTGCTTGCATGGCTGACTGTCACTCTCCTCTTTGCAGCTTTGTTTTCTCTTCCGGTTGCATCGGTTTCCCTCTTCCTGAAAAGAGCCTGGCAACCTTTCGATTCAAGACTGTTGTTAGACAGCTAAAGCCATGATCAACACAAAGCAATTCTGCTCTTAATCAAAGCTAGCTCGTTACCTCCTTTCCCCAGATAAGCTCTTCAGGTCTTCTGGAGTGACTGGAGTCCCCTGCAATGCAAAAGGGGAAAATTAACAGGTGGCAAGGACCTACCTGCCCAGTTCCTACCTTGGCTGGGAAAGGCAGATCGCTTGGGTGGGTTTGCTCAGCTCAGCTGAGTCAGTTCTGCTGGGATCGCCACACAAAGTGCCATGGCCATCCTGCATCCGCCTTCCTCTGCACCGCTGCAGAGCTGCTGGCTGGTGAGTGACCTTGCTTCTTCCTGCAGTGGCACTAATCCCACCTTCTGAGGGGGAAGGCTCTTGTTGTCGTAACTCTGTTTGTGGCCCTCACATACCTTCTGCTTCTGCCCCGAGTGCTGGTGACTCATTTTAGTCCAGAGAGGGCTGATGTGCAGGAGAAGGTGTAAGACAGGAATTGTGGATGCAGCCGATGTGCTCAGAGAATGGGCTGAAGGAGAGGAAAGGGAGCTGAGACACTACATTTGCAGATTATAACAATGAAGTGTATCCAGAAAGGTGTAAAGCATATCCAAAAGTTTATTTTGAAAAAAGAAATACTACAGGGCTGTGGGAATTGTAGGGTAGGGACCTATGGAGACACGTGAACTACCAGGGAAAATGCCAGCTTTAACAGTCAACGCGTGGGAGGCAGCAGAGGGCTTCACAGGTCTGAGTTCTCCCAGGCTCAGGTGCCCAGCGTTGGAGCTCTGTCTTCCTGCCTGCTTCCTTGTTGCTTCCCTCTTCGCAGGCCAGATTGTCCTGTGTGGTGTCTTCCGAGGAGCCTGGGAAGCTTTCCATTGAAGAGTATTAGACAGGTAAAGCCATGATCAACATGAAGCAATTCTGCTCTTAATCAAAGCTAGCTCTTGTTACCTTCCTTCCCCAGAGGAACTCTTCAGGTGTTTGTTCTCGGGAGTGACTGGAGGCACCTGCAGTGGAAATGTGGAAGTTAACAGGTGGCAAGGACCTACCTGCCCAGTTCCTACCCCAGCTCTGAAAGGCAGATCCCTTGGGTGGCTTTGCTCAGCTCAGCTCAGCTCAGCTCAGCTGAGCCAGTTCTGCTGGGTTTGCTGCACAAAGTGCCGTGGCCATCCTGCATCAGCCTTCCTCTGCACCGCTGCAGAGCTGCTGGCTGGGGGACGGCCTCGCTTGTCCCTGCTGCGGTGGCAGCAGTGCCGCCTTCTGACGGAGGAGGATTTTGTTGCCGCGCTCTTTGTGGTGCTCACGTACCTCTGCTCTTTCTGTTTCTGCCTCTGGTGTTGGTGTCTCCTCATAAGACATTATGTACAGCACAGTCACCCCCTCTATTCCTGATGACTCCTCCTCTGATGTACGTTCCAGCTCGATCACCTCCTCTATTTGTAGTGACTCCTCCTCTGATGTACATTCGAGCTCCTCTGGTGCAGGCGACTCCTCAGATGATTCGCTGTTGGGCCAGCTCAGATCCTCCAGCCCATCCATCTCCTCCTCAAAGACTTCCTCGTGATGCTCTGAGAGGACCTCCGCCACCTGTGTCACCTGCACAAAGCAAACCATCGGTTTCCACCTAGGTTCTCCACCAGGCTTTTCCCACTGCTGGCCCTGGGCGGGATGGATGGGTGGCTGGAGATGAGGGATGCGGGGTTGAGCGGGCTTTGTCCCCAGACCCCACCTGGGCTCTCGGTGGCTGGGACGAGGCCGCCCCGAAAGATCCAGCAGGATGGGGATTTTCGGCCGTACTTGCTCACCTGAATGGGCTGGGGCGGTGCGGTGTCAGAGCCCGATGGCCCCGGAGCCTCTGCAGCAGCCAAGGTCCCCCGGCGTGCAAAGGGCCAGGACAGCCTTCCCCTCCACCTGCCGGTCCCACTTGCTGCCAGGGAAAAGAGAGCACAGAGCCGTGGAGGAGCCGCGCAAGGTGAGCGCGTCCGAATACTCCCAGTTCTGTAGCCCAGCGCCGAGCCAACAGGAGAGGTGTTGTTTGGGAATGAGAGGGACCGGGGCTCAGCTCTATCCTGCCGCGGGGTGACGGGGACAGACATGCCCCGTGGCAAAGGCAGCAGCACCGCTGCAGCACCAATGCCTGCCTGCGAGAGGACGAGAGAAGGGCCATCCTGCGCCCATCTTCTCCCAACTCACCAGCCGAGCGGCCAAGTCCATCTTTGCTGCCAGACGGGATGGGGTTTGACTGCTGCTCAGGACCAGCCTGCAAGAAATGTGCTGCGCTCACTGAGCAGCCCCACAGCAAAAGGCGTCCCCAGGGAGCTGCATTGTCCCCTGGCCGTGGGTGGCTGAGATTGCACTCTGCGTGACCCTCACCTCTGCCTGGTCCTTGATGAGCCTCTCCAGGCTGGCAGCATCTAGTGGTTTTGCCTGGGCAAGGGGACAAGAGCAGAAGGTGAGAAGCCGTGCACCTGAAGCTGGGCTGGAGATGCGACTGGGGCTGGAGTGGGGCAGAAGGGACACTCACGGCTTTGCGGCCCTTCAGCTCCAGCAGCAGGAGCTTGATGGAAGGCAGCTGGGTCACGCGGGCTCCCCTCGCTCCTCCTGATGGCCTGTGCACAGGGAGGGGGCAGAGAAAAGAGCTGTGTGAGACCCAAGCTACCTTTTCCTCCTCCTGCCAGCACTTCCAAGGTTCCCTGAAAGAGCCAGGTATTGCCTGGCAGTCGAGCAGAGAGCAGAGAGCAGCAGCAAGTGGTGTGGACATGGCTGGGCAAAGCAGCCCCGCTGGCTCTGCCCACTCAAAAGCTACCTACAGCCATGGGGGCACCTCTCCCCAGCTGGGGAGCAGTGTTTCCACCTGACACAGCTGTGCGTGGAGCTTCCCCCCGCACCCGATATGAGCCCAGCTTCCCAGGCTGCACTGCCAGGCAGGTCTTACCCAAGGAGTGCTATGACCCAGAGCTCCTTCAGCTGGCGAAAGCTGCAGAAAGAGAGGAGAAACAGCCTGAGTGCCCCCTGCTTCCCAGCCTGCAGGCGGAGGCAGGTGCTGGCACAGCTCTGCCCCGTGGGGAGGGCCACAGAGGCAGGATGGAGCCCCCTCTCTGGGGCAGGACAAAGGTGCTGCCCAGCCCTGCCGTGGGGTGTGGAACCAAGACTCACTGGAAAGTGACCACGCAGAAGCCGTAGGGCCAGATGAGGATGAGGGATCTGGTGGCCCTGTCTTCCTCCTCGTCAGGAGCATCCCAGGCTGTCCTTGCTCTGCTCGTCAGCACCTGCAGCTGGTCCAGGGCCAGGCAGAGCTTCAAGCACGGGATGCTGCCAGACCTGCAGAGAGGAGGGTGAAGGAGTGACTGGGAGGCGGCCGAGCTCCTTGGGTGTCCCTGTCCCGGTGCCAGGGGCAGGGCGTGGGAGGAAAGGTAGATGGGCTCTGCGAGTTTTACCGGGTCTTGGCGACGACCAAGGCATCGCTGTAGAGGAGGAGGTCCCGTGTTCGCGTGGCACGGCCGTAGGTCACCTGCACGCGCTGGCGGAGCTGTGACCCGGGTGATGCTGCTCTGTCCGTGCACGGCTCCTCGGGGTCCGGCTCGACCCTGCAGAGCAGACGGCATCGGGAATGAGAAAGGCGGCTGCTGCGGGGCCCGGCTGTGCCGGGGTGTCCTCAGCCGTGGGGGGAGCTCACCTGGGGCGGAGGCAGCAGCTGAGCTGACCCATCTCGCCGAGGCCAGGGAACGCGTGGGACACGCTCGTGGGGCAAGGAGAGCGCTCAGACAGCCCGAGAGAGGCTGGAAAGAGCCGTCCCAGTGCCAAGGAGCCCTGCTGGGCAAGAGATGAACTCTCCCCAGTGCCGGTCTGTGCTGCCGCAGCACCGTCCGTGCAGGCACTGGGGCCGTTGCCGGTCCAGCACCAGCTATTGTGACCCCAACGGTGACATCATGAGCAGGGAAGGAGGGGGCGGGGTAGTGGGGGCTCTCCCCAGGGAGTCCGTGTCACCCGTGTCCTGGGAAGCCCAGGCTGGGCACAGCACTGCAGGCAGGGCCTCACCAAGGCTGGGCAAAGCAGGGTCACCTCCCCGCAGCTGCTGGCAATGCTTTGCCCCCTGCAGCCCAGGGTATCGCTGGAGATTGCCTTTGGGCAAGGGCACCTTGCTGGCTGTGGGCCAACTTGGTGTCTGTCAAGAGTCCCGGGGCCTTTTGTCCCATGCTGCTTTCCAGCAGAAACAGGACTACTCGACCTCTTGGTGTCAGTGTCTCTCCTCCAGAACAGGGCCCAGAGGCAGATCGTGCTGGCCTCAGGCAGCAGGGATGCTCTGTGATTTTTGTTCTTACAGAACCTTAAAAAGGTCCCCAAATCTGAATGAATATTAAACAATCCCCAGACGTCTTACTTCTGTGCTGGCATTTTAAACAGTGTATTTGTGACAACAGTTATCAGACAAACTAAGGCGGTCCAATGTGGAAGTGGTACACTTCAAACTGGCACCTAATTAAATATTTCTGTCTAGAAACCTAAACGCCACAGGTGATCCGTTCAGATACCTCAGGGGTAGTTTTGTGTGGAAACATTAGGTGCTTTAGAATGAAAACATTTGCCCCCACAGGAGTCTTCATTTTAGACATCTACGATGCAAACCCCATCACCTGAGCTCTTTATGTAAACTCCTGTCACAGTTAGTAGAGAAAAGCAAGCACTTCCAGGGCATAATCTTTCTCCTCTGTGCCAGAGGTCCACGTCAGGATAAGATGGACCGTGCTGAGCCTCCACTGACTGTACTCATCACAGATTATAAAGGAAACCAACAGATGCATCTCAGGTACGGACCCCTGGGCTGTAGTGCTCCAAAGTCAGGTGGGATGAATCCCACGGTCTGGATTTGGAAACTGGTAAAGGATGATAAGGGAAAATAGCAATGAGGAAGGTATTAAAGGAAGTATGGTTCCCAGGTGATGTACTCAAGATGTCAGCTCAAAGATTTTTTCCCCTTTCAGTTCTAGAGCCATCAAAATACTTAAGACGCGCAGAAGAGCAGTTTTAAAATGGAAGGAGGAAAATAAAAGCCAGAGAGGTTATGGAAATAGGAAATTCCTTATTTGTTTCTTGAATGAAAAGGCAGTGTCACCTGTAACAATGCTGTGCAATTGCACGGCTGCAGTAATCATGAGATGAATTGTGTTGGAGAACATCATTATCATCAATATTCTTAGATCTCCAATGATAAGTTCTGTAAAATTTAACTCTTGTGTCTGACATCATGACTGAACAATGAACACATGGTCGTTGTCTGGAATCCCTCTAAATTTAATTAAACGTCGGTTGTATCTTAACGTGGTTGCACCAGGTAATTTTAAGGGTATGGAACTTCTTTGTTTAGCTACAATGATCCACATAGTGTGAGTAAACTTGGTGACCATCTGGATCCCCAGGGCCTTGTCTCCTACGCTGCTTTCCACCAGCTTGGCCAAGCTGCTTTTGGTCACGAGTAGGTGTGGATGTGTCCCTGGGTACTTGGTGCCCATCCTGGTACCATCCACTGTTGGTCCCCTCCTCTTTCTGCAGGTCTCTTGGCATCACTGCTGTGAGGGTGAGAAGAGCAGGTTTCCTCCAAGCAAGGCAGTGGTCCAAGTGGACAGGCTCTCTCTGGTTATGCGACAGGGAGAAAGAGGATGCACCCTGGTGGCGCAGTCCAGAGACAGAGTTTCCTACATTCCAACTTTGCCCATGAAGAAAAGGTATCATTGCCTGTGAAACCCTTGAGATGCCAGCTTGGAGAGCTGCCCCTGCATTTCCATGTTCCGCTGACTCCTGCACAACCGTTGCAAGACCTGCAGATCACCCGTGCAATTTCTTTCCCCTGTTGTGGCAGGCACTTGTGGTTTTCCTTCTGGAAGGAGCTCGACCCCCTTAGTCATCCTACAGGGCTGAAGCATTGCCATAACCGAGGCTGTTGAAATGTTTGGAGGTTGGGGAAAAGCTCTTTCCCAAACCCCAGTTCTGACTGACTGACTGACAGAAAGGGGTGTGTTTGCATTAGTCCAGAGAGGGCTGATGTGCAGGAGAAGGTGTAAGACAGGAATTGTGGATGCAGCCGATGTGCTCAGAGAATGGGCTGAAGGAGAGGAAAGGGAGCTGAGACACTACATTTGCAGATTATAACAATGAAGTGTATCCAGAAAGGTGTAAAGCATATCCAAAAGTTTATTTTGAAAAAAGAAATACTACAGGGCTGTGGGAATTGTAGGGTAGGGACCTATGGAGACACGTGAACTACCAGGGAAAATGCCAGCTTTAACAGTCAACGCGTGGGAGGCAGCAGAGGGCTTCACAGGTCTGAGTTCTCCCAGGCTCAGGTGCCCAGCGTTGGAGCTCTGTCTTCCTGCCTGCTTCCTTGTTGCTTCCCTCTTCGCAGGCCAGATTGTCCTGTGTGGTGTCTTCCGAGGAGCCTGGGAAGCTTTCCATTGAAGAGTATTGTTAGACAGGTAAAGCCATGATCAACATGAAGCAATTCTGCTCTTAATCAAAGCTAGCTCTTGTTACCTTCCTTCCCCAGAGGAACTCTTCAGGTGTTTGTTCTCGGGAGTGACTGGAGGCACCTGCAGTGGAAATGTGGAAGTTAACAGGTGGCAAGGACCTACCTGCCCAGTTCCTACCCCAGCTCTGAATAGGCAGATCCCTTGGGTGGCTTTGCTCAGCTCAGCTCAGCTCAGCTCAGCTGAGCCAGTTCTGCTGGGTTTGCTGCACAAAGTGCCGTGGCCATCCTGCATCAGCCTTCCTCTGCACCGCTGCAGAGCTGCTGGCTGGGGGACGGCCTCGCTTGTCCCTGCTGCGGTGGCAGCAGTGCCGCCTTCTGACGGAGGAGGATTTTGTTGCCGCGCTCTTTGTGGTGCTCACGTACCTCTGCTCTTTCTGTTTCTGCCTCTGGTGTTGGTGTCTCCTCATAAGACATTATGTACAGCACAGTCACCCCCTCTATTCCTGATGACTCCTCCTCTGATGTACGTTCCAGCTCGATCACCTCCTCTATTTGTAGTGACTCCTCCTCTGATGTACATTCGAGCTCCTCTGGTGCAGGCGACTCCTCAGATGATTCGCTGTTGGGCCAGCTCAGATCCTCCAGCCCATCCATCTCCTCCTCAAAGACTTCCTCGTGATGCTCTGAGAGGACCTCCGCCACCTGTGTCACCTGCACAAAGCAAACCATCGGTTTCCACCTAGGTTCTCCACCAGGCTTTTCCCACTGCTGGCCCTGGGCGGGATGGATGGGTGGCTGGAGATGAGGGATGCGGGGTTGAGCGGGCTTTGTCCCCAGACCCCACCTGGGCTCTCGGTGGCTGGGACGAGGCCGCCCCGAAAGATCCAGCAGGATGGGGATTTTCTGGCCGTACTTGCTCACCTGAATGGGCTGGGGCGGTGCGGTGTCAGAGCCCGATGGCCCCGGAGCCTCTGCAGCAGCCAAGGTCCCCCGGCGTGCAAAGGGCCAGGACAGCCTTCCCCTCCACCTGCCGGTCCCACTTGCTGCCAGGGAAAAGAGAGCACAGAGCCGTGGAGGAGCCGCGCAAGGTGAGCGCGTCCGAATACTCCCAGTTCTGTAGCCCAGCGCCGAGCCAACGGGAGAGGTGTTGTTTGGGAATGAGAGGGACCGGGGCTCAGCTCTATCCTGCCGCGGGGTGACGGGAACAGACATGCCCCGTGGCAAAGGCAGCAGCACCGCTGCAGCACCAATGCCTGCCTGCGAGAGGACGAGAGAAGGGCCATCCTGCGCCCATCTTCTCCCAACTCACCATCCGAGCGGCCAAGTCCATCTTTGCTGCCAGACGGGATGGGGTTTGACTGCTGCTCAGGACCAGCCTGCAAGAAATGTGCTGCGCTCACTGAGCAGCCCCACAGCAAAAGGCGTCCCCAGGGAGCTGCATTGTCCCCTGGCCGTGGGTGGCTGAGATTGCACTCTGCGTGACCCTCACCTCTGCCTGGTCCTTGATGAGCCTCTCCAGGCTGGCAGCATCTAGTGGTTTTGCCTGGGCAAGGGGACAAGAGCAGAAGGTGAGAAGCCGTGCACCTGAAGCTGGGCTGGAGATGCGACTGGGGCTGGAGTGGGGCAGAAGGGACACTCACGGCTTTGCGGCCCTTCAGCTCCAGCAGCAGGAGCTTGATGGAAGGCAGCTGGGTCACGCGGGCTCCCCTCGCTCCTCCTGATGGCCTGTGCACAGGGAGGGGGCAGAGAAAAGAGCTGTGTGAGACCCAAGCTACCTTTTCCTCCTCCTGCCAGCACTTCCAAGGTTCCCTGAAAGAGCCAGGTATTGCCTGGCAGTCGAGCAGAGAGCAGAGAGCAGCAGCAAGTGGTGTGGACATGGCTGGGCAAAGCAGCCCCGCTGGCTCTGCCCACTCAAAAGCTACCTACAGCCATGGGGGCACCTCTCCCCAGCTGGGGAGCAGTGTTTCCACCTGACACAGCTGTGCGTGGAGCTTCCCCCCGCACCCGATATGAGCCCAGCTTCCCAGGCTGCACTGCCAGGCAGGTCTTACCCAAGGAGTGCTATGACCCAGAGCTCCTTCAGCTGGCGAAAGCTGCAGAAAGAGAGGAGAAACAGCCTGAGTGCCCCCTGCTTCCCAGCCTGCAGGCGGAGGCAGGTGCTGGCACAGCTCTGCCCCGTGGGGAGGGCCACAGAGGCAGGATGGAGCCCCCTCTCTGGGGCAGGACAAAGGTGCTGCCCAGCCCTGCCGTGGGGTGTGGAACCAAGACTCACTGGAAAGTGACCACGCAGAAGCCGTAGGGCCAGATGAGGATGAGGGATCTGGTGGCCCTGTCTTCCTCCTCGTCAGGAGCATCCCAGGCTGTCCTTGCTCTGCTCGTCAGCACCTGCAGCTGGTCCAGGGCCAGGCAGAGCTTCAAGCACGGGATGCTGCCAGACCTGCAGAGAGGAGGGTGAAGGAGTGACTGGGAGGCGGCCGAGCTCCTTGGGTGTCCCTGTCCCGGTGCCAGGGGCAGGGCGTGGGAGGAAAGGTAGATGGGCTCTGCGAGTTTTACCGGGTCTTGGCGATGACCAAGGCATCGCTGTAGAGGAGGAGGTCCCGTGTTCGCGTGGCACGGCCGTAGGTCACCTGCACGCGCTGGCGGAGCTGTGACCCGGGTGATGCTGCTCTGTCCGTGCACGGCTCCTCGGGGTCCGGCTCGACCCTGCAGAGCAGACGGCATCGGGAATGAGAAAGGCGGCTGCTGCGGGGCCCGGCTGTGCCGGGGTGTCCTCAGCCGTGGGGGGAGCTCACCTGGGGCGGAGGCAGCAGCTGAGCTGACCCATCTCGCCGAGGCCAGGGAACGCGTGGGACACGCTCGTGGGGCAAGGAGAGCGCTCAGACAGCCCGAGAGAGGCTGGAAAGAGCCGTCCCAGTGCCAAGGAGCCCTGCTGGGCAAGAGATGAACTCTCCCCAGTGCCGGTCTGTGCTGCCGCAGCACCGTCCGTGCAGGCACTGGGGCCGTTGCCGGTCCAGCACCAGCTATTGTGACCCCAACGGTGACATCATGAGCAGGGAAGGAGGGGGCGGGGTAGTGGGGGCTCTCCCCAGGGAGTCCGTGTCACCCGTGTCCTGGGAAGCCCAGGCTGGGCACAGCACTGCAGGCAGGGCCTCACCAAGGCTGGGCAAAGCAGGGTCACCTCCCCGCAGCTGCTGGCAATGCTTTGCCCCCTGCAGCCCAGGGTATCGCTGGAGATTGCCTTTGGGCAAGGGCACCTTGCTGGCTGTGGGCCAACTTGGTGTCTGTCAAGAGTCCCGGGGCCTTTTGTCCCATGCTGCTTTCCAGCAGAAACAGGACTACTCGACCTCTTGGTGTCAGTGTCTCTCCTCCAGAACAGGGCCCAGAGGCAGATCGTGCTGGCCTCAGGCAGCAGGGATGCTCTGTGATTTTTGTTCTTACAGAACCTTAAAAAGGTCCCCAAATCTGAATGAATATTAAACAATCCCCAGACGTCTTACTTCTGTGCTGGCATTTTAAACAGTGTATTTGTGACAACAGTTATCAGACAAACTAAGGCGGTCCAATGTGGAAGTGGTACACTTCAAACTGGCACCTAATTAAATATTTCTGTCTAGAAACCTAAACGCCACAGGTGATCCGTTCAGATACCTCAGGGGTAGTTTTGTGTGGAAACATTAGGTGCTTTAGAATGAAAACATTTGCCCCCACAGGAGTCTTCATTTTAGACATCTACGATGCAAACCCCATCACCTGAGCTCTTTATGTAAACTCCTGTCACAGTTAGTAGAGAAAAGCAAGCACTTCCAGGGCATAATCTTTCTCCTCTGTGCCAGAGGTCCACGTCAGGATAAGATGGACCGTGCTGAGCCTCCACTGACTGTACTCATCACAGATTATAAAGGAAACCAACAGATGCATCTCAGGTACGGACCCCTGGGCTGTAGTGCTCCAAAGTCAGGTGGGATGAATCCCACGGTCTGGATTTGGAAACTGGTAAAGGATGATAAGGGAAAATAGCAATGAGGAAGGTATTAAAGGAAGTATGGTTCCCAGGTGATGTACTCAAGATGTCAGCTCAAAGATTTTTTCCCCTTTCAGTTCTAGAGCCATCAAAATACTTAAGACGCGCAGAAGAGCAGTTTTAAAATGGAAGGAGGAAAATAAAAGCCAGAGAGGTTATGGAAATAGGAAATTCCTTATTTGTTTCTTGAATGAAAAGGCAGTGTCACCTGTAACAATGCTGTGCAATTGCACGGCTGCAGTAATCATGAGATGAATTGTGTTGGAGAACATCATTATCATCAATATTCTTAGATCTCCAATGATAAGTTCTGTAAAATTTAACTCTTGTGTCTGACATCATGACTGAACAATGAACACATGGTCGTTGTCTGGAATCCCTCTAAATTTAATTAAACGTCGGTTGTATCTTAACGTGGTTGCACCAGGTAATTTTAAGGGTATGGAACTTCTTTGTTTAGCTACAATGATCCACATAGTGTGAGTAAACTTGGTGACCATCTGGATCCCCAGGGCCTTGTCTCCTACGCTGCTTTCCACCAGCTTGGCCAAGCTGCTTTTGGTCACGAGTAGGTGTGGATGTGTCCCTGGGTACTTGGTGCCCATCCTGGTACCATCCACTGTTGGTCCCCTCCTCTTTCTGCAGGTCTCTTGGCATCACTGCTGTGAGGGTGAGAAGAGCAGGTTTCCTCCAAGCAAGGCAGTGGTCCAAGTGGACAGGCTCTCTCTGGTTATGCGACAGGGAGAAAGAGGATGCACCCTGGTGGCGCAGTCCAGAGACAGAGTTTCCTACATTCCAACTTCTTAACGCCAACTCTGTTCTTCTTCACATAATGCCCAGGTCGATGGTGATGTTTACGCTCTCTTGGAAAAGTGGAGGGCAGTTTGGTTTTGCTGACTGCAATAGAAACAGCAGCTGCATAGTTGCCTTCTTGACTAAACTGTCGTTGACGACTCCTTTCTCATGTGACATGGAAAATATTGCCACATCTATCACTACTGAGCTGCAAATTAAGTGGCCTGTGATCCAGCAAGCCCGAAGAAGCAGTGCTGCAGTATTTATGCTCACTATCATTAGCAAGAACTATGCCATCAGCATGATGTGACACTCTGCAGACACGCCTTTTCCCAAGGCTGTCAGCCAACTACAACTGCTTTATTCCAAACCCCTGTGCACTGACGCTACCAAGAGCAGGAGATTCATTAAAAAGCTCCTGTTGCTGCACTTTTACTGTTGCCCAGTCACGTACACTGCAAAGGGCACAGGTTTTATTTTCAAGAATTTCCTGTAAGGATCTAGATAGCAAAATAAACTGCATTCACTTGAAGTGATTTTCTCCAGGTTGGAGAAAACCGACAGCAAAGCCTAAAATGATTTTCATAGTGCATTCACATACCAGCTTACGGGTGTGGGCTTATGTCACTATTGAAATGCTGGTCTTGTGTCTTATGTCTTACGGTACTAGAATGAAAGCGTAGAGGTAGCTACCTCACACAGGCAAGCGATGAGTTTCTCCCTACTTGAACAGACGTGTGTTCTGGAATGACGTGCATCTCTTACATGTCAACTATACTGCGGAATCACTCCCTCACCTGACAGTGCCCAGGAGAAATTTGCTTTGAGCCCTAAAAAAACCAAACACCACCACCACCAATAAAAATGATAAAAGCTGAAGTCCTGAAGAATCTCCAAGGGCAGACAAGAGCAAGTGAAACTGGATGCAGTGAACGGCCTGTAATGCAGTGAACAGAAGCAAGACAGGTATACAGGAAAAGCCTTGCCCTACATTGACAGTTTTGATGCACAGATAAGCATGTCAAATAAAGAGATCACAGTATCACAGTATCACAGTATCACAAGGTTGGAAAGGACCTCTGAGATCATCAAGTCCAACCTATAACCTAACACTAACACCAACACTAACACCAACCCATCATCTAAACCATGGCACTCAGTGCCTCATCCAGAGTCGGTGACTCCACCAGCTTCCTGGGCAGCCCATTCCAATGGCCAATCACCCTTTCAGTGAAGAATTTTTTCCTCATATCAAGTCTAAACTTTCCCTGACGAAGCTTAAGTCCATGCCCTCTGGTTCTGCCACTGGTCACCTGAGAGAGGAGACCAACCCCTGCCCGACTACAACCTCCTTTTAGGTAGTTGTAGAGAGCAATGAGGTCTCCCCTGAGCCTCCTCTTCTCCAGACTAAACAGCCCCAACTCCCTCAGTCGCTCCTCATAGGGCTTGTGCTCCAGCCCCTTCACCATCTTCGTTGCCCTCCTCTGAACACATTCCAGTATCCTAACATCCTTCCCAAATTGGGGGTCCCAGAACTGGACACAGTATTCAAGGTGAGGCCGGACCAGTGCCGAGTACAGGGGGACGATAAATTCTCTGGTCCTGCTTACTACAGTATTCCTGATGCAGGCCAGGATTCCATTGGCCTTCTTGGCCACCTGGGCACACTGCTGGCTCATGTTGAGCTTCCTGTCAACCAGCACTCCCAGGTCCTTTTCTGCCTGACAGATGCTTTATTCTAGAATTAAAATATGTAACGTAAAAGGCGGTTGATGTGAAAAAGCGAGACTTCATATTAAACCGTGCTTGCTTCTATGTTCAAGATGTCAGAGTAGCTGGAGGACATTTGTGTTTTGCCTTTGAATATCTTGGAGCACAGACATTCAGGCTTCTGTGGGGAAAGCTACAGAAGTTATAGGCAGGCCTTCTGATATAAAAGACAGCAGAGCATTGTTTTCCTATTAGCAGTGCCTGCAGGAGTTGGTTAGAGACAGCAGAAAAGTTCTAACTCAGCTATCTGTGACAGCCCATTGCTGCCTGGGTTCACTCATTCAAAGGAAAGGAAGCCTTCCTAGATGGATGGCTGTCTTTCCTTCTCTCTCTCCGTGTTTCTCTCTCTTTCAAACTTCAAATTCTGTTTCTTAACAGGCCAGAAACTTTAGGGGGAACTAGGATGTAAAAGCGTCAGGAAGACCACTGGGAAGTTCAGTGCTGCAGAGCAGTGGATGTTTGGTGGACAACAGAATGATGAGTACAGATGAATGCAGAGGGAGGATGCAGGGCACGGATTGGGCCTTCCTCAATTTGACTGGGACACGAGCTGTACAGGTATACAAGAAACTTTGAAAGAAGGACTCTTTGTTTTGGAAAAAATACTCCACAAACTCTTATTCCAAGCCATGGACAATTTATATAAAGTTGGCCTTCAAATGAAATCATACAGATGGGGGAAACAGAATGGAAAACCAGTGATGCATGACAGAAATTATTTTGTTTTAGAAACATCAATACGCATTTCTCTCCTTTCCCGCTCAACTACAAGAACGCACTGCTGCTGAACACATCAAACTTTTTCAAACCCTGCTTTACAAGCTGAGTTTTTTCCAAGACTGCAGCAGTTCAAGATCACTGTTCTGCAGAGAAGAAAATCTCCCCTAGTGTTCCATTGCGTACAGAAAGAAAACCCTTTTGAAAATTAGGTGAGTTTTTCACCTGAAAATAAAAGCTCAGACAGAAAAAGACTTCACACATTGCTGCTGTTGAAAGAATGGGAATAACAGCCGTTGGCAAAGCAGACACAAAGGAGGGATGCTCCTGAAGAAGTCATTTGCTGCTAAGCCACATAAACTTGCATTTGCTGCGAAGAGGTGCGCTCCATGTTTTAAAAGGTTCCTGTCGAGAAAGGGAAGTCACTTCAGTGATCGAGAACTGTAAAAATGTTTGGTTTACTGAGTACTACAATCCCCTCCTGAATGCCCTGCAATGAAACGTAAGAGATTGAAATCTTTCGTGGTGCAAAACGGAGAGCCACCTTTTTCAAAAGCAACAAGTACAGCACCCTTGACTATATGCCGGAGTTTACAGACACCTCAAGAATGAAGTGATGAAAAAGCTGAGAAGTCTTTCTACAAGTTTTTTTTTTTTTAGATTATGGCTAATGGAAATTCATCAAATTTGATCTCCTTCCTCATCGCGTGTTTCTAAGGAGAATGTTTTCTGACAAGAAATTAAAAAAAACAGACACATACTCACAGCTAGCTCCTGTAATCAGCCTAGTTTCTAGCCTGCTTACCCAAAAGTATAGACTTATCAGAGTACAGGGATA
>JAUMJJ010001338.1:0-18921 GCA_033556795.1 Tapera naevia | reverse complement strand
GCTTGGGGGGGTGCCACGATGGCTTCCTGTGGCACAAAGGGTGTGGGTGGGGGTGGGTGGGGGGAAAAGAGGGGGGGCTGCACCCCTGGAATACCCCCCAACCCCCCCCCACAAGAGTGGGGACAGCACCTAGGGGGGGCTGGGGTGTGAGGGGGGCTGGGGGGAAGCACCCAGGGGTGCTGAAGGGCACCAGGGGGGGCTGAGGGGGCACCAGGGGGGGCTGAGGGGGTCCAAGCGAGGGGGGGGCAGCACCCAGGGGGGCTGAGGGGGCACAAGGGGGGCTGAGGGGGCACCAGGGGTACTGGGGGTGTCCAAGTGAGGGGGGGGCAGCACCCAGGGGGTCTGAGGGGTCACCAGGGGGGCTGAGGGGGGTCCAAGCGAGGGGGGGCAGCACCCAAGGGGGGCTGAGGGGGCACCAGGGGGTCTGAGGGGGCACCAGGGGGGGCTGAGGGGTGTCCAAATGAGGGGGGGCAGCACCCAGGGGTGCTGAGGGGGCAGCAGGGGTGCTGAGGGGTGTCCAAGCGAGGGGGGGGCAGCACCCAGGGGTGCTGAGGGGGCACCAGAGGGGCTGAGGGGTGTCCAAGCGAGGGGGGGGCAGCACCCAGGGGTGCTGAGGGGGCACCAGGGGGACTGGGGGTGTCCAAGGGAGGGGGGGGGCAGCACCCAGGGGGCTGGGGGGGCATCAGGGGCTGAGGGGTCACCAGGGGGGCTGAGGAGGTCCAAGCGAGGGGGGGGGCAGCACCCAGGGGGGGCTGAGGGGGCACCAGGGGGGGCTGAGGGGTGTCCAAGTGAGGGGGGGCAGCACCCAAGGGGGGCTGAGGGGCACCAGGGGTGCTGAGGGGGCACCAGGGGGGCTGAGGGGGCACCAGGGGGGGCTGAGGGGGTCCAAACGAGGGGGGGCAGCACCCAGGGGTGCTGAGGGGGCACCAGGGGGGCTGAGGGGGTCCAAGCGAGGGGGGGCAGCACCCAAGGGGGGCTGAGGGGGCACCAGGGGGGCTGAGGGGGCACCAGGGGGGGCTGAGGGGTGTCCAAACGAGGGGGGGGCAGCACCCAGGGGGGCTGAGGGGGCACCAGGGGGTCTGAGGGGTGTCCAAATGAGGGGGGGGCAGCACCCAGGGGGGCTGAGGGGGCACCAGGGGGTCTGAGGGGGCACCAGGGGGGGCTGAGGGGTGTCCAAACGAGGGGGGGCAGCACCCAGGGGTGCTGAGGGGGCACCAGGGGGGCTGAGGGGGCACCAGGGGGGCTGAGGGGTGTCCAAGTG
Organism: Tapera naevia; assembly: GCA_033556795.1. Lineage (NCBI taxonomy): Eukaryota > Metazoa > Chordata > Aves > Cuculiformes > Neomorphidae > Tapera > Tapera naevia. The sequence goes on along the minus strand of JAUMJJ010001338.1, from coordinate 17,660 downwards.
AGGGGGGGCAGCACCCAGGGGGGCTGAGGGGGCACCAGGGGGGCTGAGGGGGTCCAAGCGAGGGGGGGCAGCACCCAAGGGGGGCTGAGGGGGCACCAGGGGGTCTGAGGGGGCACCAGGGGGGGCTGAGGGGTGTCCAAGCGAGGGGGGGGGCAGCACCCAGGGGGGGCTGAGGGGGCACAAGGGGGGCTGGGGGGGCACCAGGGGGGCTGAGGGGTGTCCCAAACGAGGGGGGGGCAGCACCCAGGGGTGCTGAGGGGGCACCAGGGGTGCTGAGGGGTGTCCAAGCGAGGAGGGGGCAGCACCCAGGGGGGCTGAGGGGGCACAAGGGGGGCTGGGGGGGCACCAGGGGGGGCTGAGGAGGTCCAAGCGAGGGGGGGGGCAGCACCCAGGGGGGGGCTGAGGGGGCACCAGGGGGGGCTGAGGGTGTCCAAGTGAGGGGGGGCAGCACCCAAGGGGGGCTGAGGGGGCACCAGGGGTGCTGAGGGGGCACCAGGGGGGCTGAGGGGGCACCAGGGGGGCTGAGGGGGTCCAAACGAGGGGGGTCAGCACCCAGGGGTGCTGAGGGGGCACCAGGGGGGCTGAGGGGGTCCAAGCGAGGGGGGGCAGCACCCAAGGGGGGCTGAGGGGCACCAGGGGGGCTGAGGGGGCACCAGGGGGGGCTGAGGGGTGTCCAAACGAGGGGGGGCAGCACCCAGGGGGGCTGAGGGGGCACCAGGGGGTCTGAGGGGTGTCCAAATGAGGGGGGGGCAGCACCCAGGGGGGCTGAGGGGGCACCAGGGGGTCTGAGGGGGCACCAGGGGGGCTGAGGGGTGTCCAAACGAGGGGGGGCAGCACCCAGGGGTGCTGAGGAGGCACCAGGGGGGCTGAGGGGGCACCAGGGGGGCTGAGGGGTGTCCAAGTGAGGGGGGCAGCACCCAGGGGGGCTGAGGGGGCACCAGGGGGGCTGAGGGTGTCCAAGCGAGGGGGGGCAGCACCCCAAGGGGGGGCTGAGGGGGCACCAGGGGTGCTGGGGGGGGCACCAGAGGGGCTGAGGGGTGTCCAAGCGAGGGGGGGCAGCACCCAGGGGGGCTGAGGGGGCACCAGGGGGGCCGGGGGGGCACCAGGGGGGCTGGGGGTGACATGGGGTGGGGGGACACACACATCGCCTGGCACAGGGGCACCTGCCCCTCCCCCCATCCCAGTGCTCATGGGTGCCTGCCCAGTACCCTCCAGTATGCCCCACGGTATCCCCCACTACCCCCAGTGCCCCCCCCAGTTCTTCCCATTACCCCCCAGTATCCCCAGTGCTCCAGTACCCCAATAACTCCCACTGTCCCCCAGTATCCCCAGTGCTCCCAGTACCTCAATAACCCCCATTACCCCCCAGTATCCCCAGTGCTCCCAGTACCTCAATAACCCCCACTGTCTCCCAGTATCCCCAGTGCTCCCAGTACTCCAATAACTCCCACTGTCCCCCAGTATCCCCAGTGCTCCCAGTACCCCAATAACCCCCATTACCCCCCAGTATCCCCAGTGCTCCCAGTACCCCAATAACCCCCACTGTCCCCCAGTATCCCCAGTGCTCCCAGTACCCCAATAACCCCCACTGACCCCCAGTATCCCCAGTGCTCCCAGTACCCCAATAACTCCCACTGACCCCCAGTATCCCCAGTGCTCCCAATAACCCCCATTACCCCCCAGTATCCCCAGTGCTCCCAGTACCCCCAGTGCTCCCAGTATCCCCAGTGCTCCCAGTACCCCCAGTGCCCCCCAAGCCCCTCCCCTTCCGCTCAGTTGGCCCCGCCCCTGCCAAGATGGCGGCGCGCGTGGTGGCGGGGTGGTGCGGGTGAGGGGGGGGGTACTGGGTGTGGGGGGGCACTGGGAGCACTGGGGGGGGCACTGAGTGGGGGCACTGGGAGCACTGGGGGCACTGGATGTGGGGGTTACTGGGAGCACTGGATATGGGGGTTACTGGGAGCACTGGGTGGGGACACTGGGTATGGGGGGCACTGGGAGCACTGGGGGGCACTGGATGTGGGGGTTACTGGGAGCACTGGATATGGGGGACACTCGGTATGGGGGGCACTGGGGGGCACTGGATGTGGGGGTTACTGGGAGCAATGAGGGGGCACTCAGTATGGGGGGCACTGGAGCACTGAGTGGGGGGGCACTGAGTGGGGTTACTGGGAGCACTGGGTGGGGGGTGCAGTGGGTATGGGGGGCACTGGGAGTACTGGGGGGCACTGGATGTGGGGGTTACTGGAGCACTGGATATGGGGGTTACTGGGAGCAATGGGTGGGGGGCACTCGATATGGGGGGCACTGGGAGCACTGGGGGAGCACTGAGTGGGGTTACTGGGAGCAATGGGGGGGGCACTCAGTATGGGGGGCACTGGGAGCACTGAGTGGGGGGGCACTGAGTGGGGTTACTGGGAGCACTGGGTGGGGGGTGCAGTGGGTATGGGTGGCACTGGGAGTACTGGGGGGCACTGGATGTGGGGGCTACTGGGAGCACTGGGTGCGAGGGACACTCGGTATGGAGGGCACTGGATATGGGGTGTACTGGAAGCAATGGGGGGGGGGCACTGGAGCACTGGGGACACTGGATATGGGGGGGCACTGATTGCGGGTGACATTGGGGACCCAGGGTTTATGTGGCACCAAGTTTGGGGGTCACCATGGATCTAGAATATGGGGGGCACGGGGGGGGGCACGGGGTGGGGGTGGGGGGGGGTGGCAGTGTCCCTTGTGTCACCCTGTCCCCTCCCCAGGCTGTGCCCCGCGCCCACCTCATCCCCGATGTCACCCGGCCCCTCCACAGCACCCCCACCTGCCTTAAGGTAAGCCCGGGGTGGGGTTGGGGCACCCCCGTGGCACCTCCCCCCACTATGGGTGCCCCCCCGACCCCTGTCCCCCCCCCCAGGCGCGGGCGGCGCGGGTGCGCGGGGGCAAAGGGGACAAACCGGTGACCTACGAGATGGCCCAACCGCCCCACTGCATCGCCCACCGCAAGGGCTGGCTCTCCCTGCACACCGGTGTGGCACCCACGGGGGGGGGGCACGGGCACCCCCCGGGGCGTGGGGGGCACGGGGGGGGGGGCACGGGGGGTGGGCACGTGTGGGGCGAGAGGGGGGCACGGGGACAGGGATGAGGGGATGGGGACAGGGATGGGGGGATGGGCACCTGTGGGGCACGAGGGGGGGTCACGGGGACAGGGATGAGGGGATGGGCACTTGTGGGGCACGAGGGGGTTCTGGGGACAGGGATGAGGGGATGGGCACGTATGGGCACGAGGGGGTTATTGAGACAGGGATGTGGGGATGGGCACGTGTGGGGCACAAGGGGGTCCTTGGAACAGGGATGAGGGGATGGGCACTTGTGGGGCACGAGGGGGTCATGGGGACAGGGATGAGAGGATGGGGACAGGGATGAGGGGATGGGCACCTGTGGGGCACGAGGGGGGGTCACGGGGACAGGGATGTGGGGATGGGCACAGGGATGAGGGGATGGGCACAAGGTTGGGGGGATGGGGACAGGGATGAGGGGATGGGCACGTGTGGGGCACGAGGGGGTTCTGGGGACAGGGATGAGGGGATGGGCACTTGTGGGGCACGAGGGGGTCATTGGAACAGGAATGTGGGGATGGGCACGTGTGGGGCACGAGGGCATCATGGGGACAGGGATGAGGGGATGGGCACTTGTGGGGCACGAGGGGGTCATTGGGACAGGGATGAGGGGATGGGCACAGGGACGAGGGGATGGGGACAGGGAGGAGGGGATGGGCACCTGTGGGGCACAAGGGGGTCCTTGGAACAGGGATGAGGGGATGGGCACGTGTGGGGCACGAGGGGGTCATTGGGACAGGGATGAGGGGATGGGCACCTGTGGGGCACGAGGGGGTCCTGGGGACAGGGATGAGGGGATGGGCACAGGGATGAGGGGATGGGCACGTGTGGGGCACGAGGGGGTTCTGGGGACAGGGATGAGGGGATGGGCACAGGGATGAGGGGATGGGCACCTGTGGGGCACGAGGGGGTCATGGGGACAGGGATGAGGGGATGGGCACAGGGATGAGGGGATGGGCACCTGTGGGGCACGAGGGGGTTCTGGGGACAGGAATGTGGGGATGGGCACGTGTGAGGCACGAGGGGGTCCTTGGAACAGGGATGAGGGGATGGGCACCTGTGGGGCATGAGGGGGGGTCACGGGGACAGGGATGAGGGGATGGGCACGTGTGGGGCACGAGGGGGTCCTTGGGACAGGGATGAGGGGATGGGCACTTGTGGGGCACGAGGGGGTCATGGGGACAGGGATGGGGGGATGGGCACGTGTGGGGCACAAGGGGGTCACGGGGACAGGAATGTGGGGATGGGCACGTGTGGGGCACAAGGGGGGGTCACGGGGACAGGGATGAGGGGATGGGCACTTGTGGGGCACGAGGGGGTTCTGGGGACAGGGATGAGGGGATGGGCACAGGGATGAGGGGATGGGCACGTGTGGGGCACAAGGGGGTCCTTGGAACAGGGATGAGGGGATGGGCACGTGTGGGGCATGAGGGGGTCATGGAGACAGGGATGAGGGGATGGGCACCTGTGGGGCACGAGGGGGGGTCCTGGGGACAGGGATGAGGGGATGGGCACTTGTGGGGCACGAGGGGGTCCTTGGAACAGGGATGAGGGGATGGGCACAGGGATGAGGGGATGGGGACAGGGATGAGGGGATGGGCACGTGTGGGGCACGAGGGGGTCCTTGGAACAGGGATGAGGGGATGGGCACAGGGATGAGGGGATGGGGACAGGGATGAGGGGATGGGCACGTGTGGGGCACGAGGGGGTCACGGGGACAGGGATGAGGGGATGGGGACAGGGATGAGGGGATGGGGACAGGGATGAGGGGATGGGCACTTGTGGGGCACGAGGGGGTCATGGGGACAGGGATGAGGGGATGGGCACGTGTGGGGCACAAGGGGGTCATGGGGACAGGGATGAGAGGATGGGGACAGGGATGAGGGGATGGGCACCTGTGGGGCATGAGGGGGGGTCACGGGGACAGGGATGAGGGGATGGGCACTTGTGGGGCACGAGGGGGTCCTTGGGACAGGGATGAGGGGATGGGCACGTGTGGGGCATGAGGGGGTCCTTAGAACAGGGATGAGGGGATGGGCACCTGTGGGGCACGAGGGGGTCATGGGGACAGGGATGAGGGGATGGGCACCTGTGGGGCATGAGGGGGGGTCACAGGGACAGGGATGAGGGGATGGGCACTTGTGGGGCACGAGGGGGTCCTTGGAACAGGGATGAGGGGATGGGCACAGGGATGAGGGGATGGGCACAGGGATGAGGGGATGGGCACCTGTGGGGCACGAGGGGGTCATGGGGACAGGGATGAGGGGATGGGCACCTGTGGGGCACGAGGGGGTCCTGGGGACAGGGATGAGGGGATGGGCACCTGTGGGGCACGAGGGGGGGTCACGGGGACAGGGATGAGGGGATGGGCACTTGTGGGGCACGAGGGGGTCCTGGGGACAGGGATGAGGGGATGGGCACCTGTGGGGCACGAGGGGGTCACGGGGACAGGGATGGGCACAGCGCTGCAGGGGTGGGGGGCACGTGGGACGTGCGGGTCACATGGACACGGCAGCGCCACGTGTGTCTCCCCCCGCGGTGCCACCTCCGCGCTCGGTGCCCGCAGGGAACCTGTCGGGGGAGGCGGGCGCGGCGGAGCGGGCGGTGGAGGACGCCTTCCTGCGGCGCTTCCTGGCGGGCACCTTCCCGGGCGCAATGGCGGACGCGGCCGTGCTGAAGCGCCGCGCCAACGCGCTGGTGCTGTGCCTGGTGCTGGTGCGGGCGCTGCCCCCTGCCAAGCTCTACTTCTTGGTGGGCTACGCCGAGACCCTGCTGGGGCACTTCTACAAGTGCCCCGTGCGCCTCGAGCTCCAGACCGTGCCCGCCAAGGTGGTCTACAAGTACCTGTAGTGCCCGCGGCAATAAAGGGGGCACCGGGCGGGCACCGCCGTGTGGGGCGTCTGGGATGGTTTTGTGCCCCACAGCGTCCTTGTGCCCCATTGGGCACCACCCCTGTGTGCCCCACATCCCTGTCCCTGTGCCACCAGTAACCCCAGACCCACAGCTCCCTGTCCCTGTGCCCCACAGCTCCTTGTGCCCTCTGGATCCCCAGCACTGTGTGCCCAATTGGTGCCCCTGTGCCCCACATCCTCATTTCTGTGCCACCAGTAACCCCAGCCCCACAGCTCCTTGTGCCCTGTGGATCCCCAGCCCTGTGTGCCCAATTGGTGCCCCTGTGCCCCACAACCCTGTCCCTGTGGCACCAGTAACCCCAACCCCACAGCTCCTTGTGTCCTCTGGATCCCCAGCCCTGTGTGCCCAATTGGTGCCCCTGTGCCCCACATCCTCATCCCTGTGGCACCAGTAACCCCAGACCCACAACTCTCTGTCCCTGTGCCCCACAGCTCCTTGTGCCCTCTGGATCCCCAGCCCTGTGTGCCCCATTGGTGCCCCTGTGCCCCACATCCTCATCCCTGTGGCACCAGTAACCCCAGACCCACAATTCTCTGTCCCTGTGCCCCACAGCTCCTTGTGCCCTCTGGATCCCCAGCCCTGTGTGCCCAATTGGTGCCCCTGTGCCCCACAACCCTGTCCCTGTGGCACCAGTAACCCCAGACCCACAATTCTCTGTCCCTGTGCCCCACAGCTCCTTGTGCCCTCTGGATCCCCAGCCCCTGTGTGCCCAATTGGTGCCCCTGTGCCCCACATCCTCATCCCTGTGCCACCAGTAACCCCAGACCCACAGCTCCCTGTCCCTGTGCCCCACATCCCTGTGGCACCAGTATCCCCAACCCCACAGCGTCCTTGTGCCCCACTGGGCACCACCCCTGTGTGCCCCACATCCCTGTCCCTGTGCCACCAGTAACCCCAGACCCACAGCTCCCTGTCCCTGTGCCCCACAGCTCCTTGTGCCCTCTGGATCCCCAGCCCTGTGTGCCCAATTGGTGCCCCTGTGCCCCACAACCCTGTCCCTGTGCCACCAGTAACCCCAGACCCACAACTCTCTGTCCCTGTGCCCCACAGCTCCTTGTGCCCTGTGGATCCCCAGCCCTGTGTGCCCCATTGGTGCCCCTGTGCCCCACAACCCTGTCCCTGTGGCACCAGTAACCCCAGACCCACAGCTCCCTGTCCCTGTGCCCCACAGCTCCTTGTGCCCTCTGGATCCCCAGCCCTGTGTGCCCCATTGGTGCCCCTGTGCCCCACATCCTCATCCCTGTGGCACCAGTATCCCCAACCCCACAGCATCCTTGTGCCCCACTGGGCACCACCCCTGTGTGCCCCACATCCCTGTCCCTGTGCCACCAGTAACCCCAGACCCACAGCTCCCTGTCCCTGTGCCCCACAGCTCCTTGTGCCCTCTGGATCCCCAGCCCTGTGTGCCCAATTGGTGCCCCTGTGCCCCACATCCTCATCCCTGTGGCACCAGTAACCCCAACCCCACAGCTCCTTGTGCCCTGTGGATCCCCAGCCCTGTGTGCCCCATTGGTGCCCCTGTGCCCCACATCCTCATCCCTGTGGCACCAGTAACCCCAGACCCACAATTCTCTGTCCCTGTGCCCCACAGCTCCTTGTGCCCTCTGGATCCCCAGCCCTGTGTGCCCAATTGGTGCCCCTGTGCCCCACAACCCTGTCCCTGTGGCACCAGTAACCCCAGACCCACAACTCTCTGTCCCTGTGCCCCACAGCTCCTTGTGCCCTCTGGATCCCCAGCCCTGTGTGCCCAATTGGTGCCCCTGTGCCCCACATCCTCATCCCTGTGCCACCAGTAACCCCAGCCCCACAGCATCCCTGTTACCCCCTGGGTGCCTCCGTGCCCCACACATCCCTGCCCCCTTCTGCCCCATATGGTGCCCATGTGCCCCACACATCCCAATCCCCAGCAGTGATGCCACCAGCCGTGGTGCTGTGTGGTGCCCCAACCCCTCCCAGTCAAACCCAGTCGTGGATCTGAGAAAACCAGTTTAAATACAGCAAGGGGTAGAAAAAGGGGTGGTGGGAGGGGCTGGGAGGCTCAGCCCTGCTCCTTGGGGGCCTTGGCCTCCTCCTCCTCCTTGGCCTTGGCCTTCTTCTTCTCCTTGGCCTCCTCCTCCTTCTTCTCTTTGGCCTTGGCCTTCTTGTTGGCCTTCTTGGCCTCCTCCTTGGCCTCCTCCTTCTCTTTGGCCTTGGCCTTCTTGTCCTCCTCCTCCTTGGCCTCCTCCTTCTCTTTGGCCTTGGCCTTCTTGTCCTCCTTCTCCTTGGCCTCCTCCTTCTCTTTGGCCTTGGCCTTCTTCTTCTTCTCCTTGGCCTCCTCCTTCTCTTTGGCCTTGGCCTTCTTCTTCTTCTCCTTGGCCTCCTCCTTCTCTTTGGCCTTGGCCTTCTTGTCCTCCTTCTCCTTGGCCTCCTCCTCCTCCTCCTTGGCCTTCTCCATGACCTCGTGCTCCTCAAAGCAAGGGTTGCTGAGCTCCAGCCCCGCCGCGGTCACCGTGTCCCCCACGGGCACCCTTGGGTTGGGTCCTTCAAGAAGAGGGCGCAGTGCCAGTTGACCACCATCCACCCCACGGGTGGCACCCGTCCAGGGCTCCACCTCCCAGAAGGGGACAGGGTGGGGGTGTCCTCACCTATGTAGCTGAGGAGGACGGGCAGGAAGCCGAGGCCGTGTGCCAACCCCACCAGGGTGATGATGAGGTTGAGGCGGAAGAAGAAGATCTGGATGAGTTGGGCCTTGGCGAAGGCCAACACCACGATGCCCGGCAGGTTGGTCATGGCCACCCCAGCCACCACCTGTGCCCAGGATGGGGTCAGTGATGGCCAAGGCCACCCAGGTCCCCAACCATCTCCCCCTGAGTGTCCCGTGCCCACCTTGCTGCCCATGTTGATGGTGGCCTCGGCGGCTCGTTCCACCCGGCTAGGCTTGGTGCTGTGGGCGAAGGCGCACGTGATGTGGGACACGAACTCCACCGAGATGCCCACGGCCTGTGGGGACACGGCTGTCACCCCCGAGAGGTGCCCATGGGTGGGCAGGGCTGGTGGGTGCCCACCCTGTGCTTGTGCGCCTGCCCAGTGCCCCTGTGTCACCCCAGGTGTCCCCTGTGCCACCCTGCACAGCCCGGGTGCTCTGTCCCCGTGTCAACCTGTGTCACCCAGGTTCTTCTGCCACCTCTTGTGCCCCCCAAAGCCACCCCAGGTGTCCCCTGTGCCACCCTGTCCATTCAAGGTTCTTCTGCCACCTTTGTGCCCCCCCAAAGCCACCCCAGGTGTCTCCCTGTGCCACTCTGTCCATTCAAGGTTCTTCTGCCACCTTTGTGCCCCCCAAAGCCACCCCAGGTGTCCCCCTGTGCCACCCTGTCCATTCAAGGTTCTTCTGCCACCTCTTGTGCCCCCCAAAGCCACCCCAAGTGTCTCCCTGTGCCACCCTGTGCATCCCAGGTTCTTCTGCCACCCCAGGTGTCCCCTGTGCCACCCTTCATGCCCCAGGTTGCTCTGTCCCCGTGTCACCCTGCACATCCCAAGTCCTTCTGCCACCTCCTGTGCCCCCCAAAGCCACCCCAGGTGTCCCCTGTGCCACCCTGCACACCTTGGGTTGCTCTGTCCCTGTGCCACCCTGTCCATTCAAGGTTCTTCTGCCACCTTTGTGCCCCCCAAAGCCACCCCAGGTGTCCCCCTGTGCCACTCTGTCCATTCAAGGTTCTTCTGCCACCTCTTGTGCCCCCCAAAGCCACCCCAGGTGTCCCCCTGTGCCACCCTGTCCATTCAAGGTTCTTCTGCCACCTCCTGTGCCCCCCAAAGCCACCCCAGGTGTCCCCTGTGCCACCCTGTGCATCCCAGGTTCTTCTGCCACCCCAGGTGTCCCCTGTGCCACCCTTCATGCCCCAGGTTGCTCTGTCCCCGTGTCACCCTGCACATCCCAAGTCCTTCTGCCACCTCCTGTGCCCCCCAAAGCCACCCCAGGTGTCCCCTGTGCCACCCTGCACACCTTGGGTTGCTCTGTCCCTGTGCCACCCTGTCCATTCAAGGTTCTTCTGCCACCTTTGTGCCCCCCAAAGCCACCCCAGGTGTCCCCCTGTGCCACTCTGTCCATTCAAGGTTCTTCTGCCACCTCTTGTGCCCCCCAAAGCCACCCCAATTGTCCCCCTGTGCCACCCTGTCTATTCAAGGTTCTTCTGCCACCTCTTGTGCCCCCCAAAGCCACCCCAGGTGTCCCCCTGTGCCACCCTGTCCATTCAAGGTTCTTCTGCCACCTCTTGTGCCCCCCAAAGCCACCCCAGGTGTCCCCCTGTCCCACTCTGTCCATTCAAGGTTCTTCTGCCACCTCTTGTGCCCCCCAAAGCCACCCCAGGTGTCCCCCTGTGCCACCCTGTCCATTCAAGGTTCTTCTGCCACCTCCTGTGCCCCCCAAAGCCACCCCAGGTGTCCCCTGTGCCACCCTGTGCATCCCAGGTTCTTCTGCCACCCCAGGTGTCCCCTGTGCCACCCTTCATGCCCCAGGTTGCTCTGTCCCCGTGTCACCCTGCACATCCCAAGTCCTTCTGCCACCTCCTGTGCCCCCCAAAGCCACCCCAGGTGTCCCCTGTGCCACCCTGCACACCTTGGGTTGCTCTGTCCCTGTGCCACCCTGTCCATTCAAGGTTCTTCTGCCACCTTTATGCCCCCCAAAGCCACCCCAAATGTCTCCCTGTGCCACCCTGCACACCTTGAGTTGCTCTGTCCCCTGTGCCACCCTGTGCATCCCAGATTCTCTGCCACCTCCTGTGCCCCCCAAAGCCACCCCAGGTGTCCCCCTGTGCCACCCATATCCCTGTGCCCAGGTCACCCTGCTCCCCAACATACCCAAAGTCCCCTCTGACACCCTCTTCGGTGTCCCAGGTCCTCCTGCCACCTCCCGTGCCCCCCTCCCAACCCCTTCTTCCCAAAGCCACCCACGGTGTCCCAAACCCCTGTGCCAACCCCTCCCCGTGCCCCACGTGTGCCCCGCACCGCCACGAGGTTGATGAGGGCCACGGCGTTGTAGGGGACGTCCCAGAGGGCCATGGCACCCACGGTGTCCACCAGGATCATGGTGATGGTGATGATGGTGGCAACGCTGGAGCGCAGGTCCATGCCCAGGAGCAGGAAGGAGACGAGGAAGGTGGGCACCAAACACATGGCCAAGGTGAAGAAGCCCTCGGCCACCACCGTCAGGTACTGCTCGTAGTAGACGTAGGTCAACCTGCCAGGGACAGGGTTGGCACCTCCAGATTGGCAAGCGAGCACCTTGTCCTTCCCCACCCTTGACCCCCACGGTGGGTCCTTACGTGTAGGGGAAGACGTGGAAATCGGGGTGGGTGCCTGGCACCTGGCGCAGGGTGGTGGTGATCTCCTGGGCAAGGGCGCGCGCCGCCCGCAGCGCCGCCGTGTACTCCTGCGAGGTGCGCAGCGGGCGCTGGTACGCCATGAAACGGGTGGCTGGTGGGCACAGCCGGTCAGGTGGGCACCCCGAGGTGCCCCTCGAGCCCGCCCTGCCCGCCCTTCACTCACCCAAGATGGTGCCGTTGGCGTCCATGCTCACCGCCGTGTCGTAGGCGCCAAGGCCGCTGCGGGGAGGGGGCACCCGAGGCGTGAGTGGGGGTGGGGAGGGTACTTGATGGGACACCCCCCACCCCGTGCCCGATGTTTGATGCCCGTGGTGGTACCTACCCCTTGGCACACTGCAGGGTGGGGCGGTCGTGGAGGAACCAAGGCAGGAAGCGCTCGAACTCCGCCGCCGTCGGGCGCCGCGTGGTGTTCATGCACTTGGAGGCGAAGCAGCTGAGGGCATCTGCGGGCACGGCTGCGCTCAGCACCCCACGGGCACCCACCAGGGACCACGGAGGGCACCTGGTGGGTTCCACCATGGGTTCCCAGAAGACCCTCCAAGGGTGCCACAACAGGCACCCAGTGGGATCCCAGTGGACACCCTTTTGGCCACCATAGGGTGGATTTTTCATGTACCCAATGGGCATCATGGTGGGCACCCATCATCCACCCAATAGGCATCATGGTGGGCACCCATCATACACTCAACGGGTGTCATGGTGGGCACCCATCATACACGCAACGGGCATCATGGTGGGCACCCATCATCCACCCAATGGGCATCATGGTGGGCACTCATCATACAGCCAATGGGCATCATGGTGGGCACCCATCATCCACTCAATGGGCATCATGGTGGGCACCCATCATACACTCAATGGGTGTCATGGTGGGCACCCATCATACATTCAACGGGCATCATGGTGGGCACCCATCATCCACCCAATGGGCATCATGGTGGGCACTCATCATACAGCCAATGGGCGTCATGGTGGGCACCCATCATACACTCAATGAGTGTCATGGTGGGCACCCATCATACATTCAACGGGCATCATGGTGGGATCTCAACACGCACCCAGTGGCCACCATGGTGGGCACCCAACAGCCACCACAGTGTAGACCTCACGTCATCAAGTGGCTACCATGGTGTAGACCTCACGTACCCAATGGCCACCATGGTGGACACCCAACAGCTACCATGGTGTAGACCTCATGTATCCCAATGGCCACTGTGGTGGACACCCAATGGCCACCCAACAGCCACCACATTGTAGACCTCATGTCATCCAGTGGCTACCATGGTGTAGACCTCATGTATCCCAACGGCCACCATGGTGGACACCCAACAGCTATTGTGGTGTAGACCTCATGTAACCCAACGGCCTCCATGGTGGACACCCAACAGCCACCACAGTGTAGACCTCACGTCATCGAGTGGCTACCATGATGTAGACCTCATGTACCCCAATGGCCACCATGGTGGACATCCAACAGCTACCATGGTGTAGACCTCACGTCATCGAGTGGCTACCATGATGTAGACCTCACGTACCCAATGGCCACCATGGTGGACACCCAACGTACACCCAACAGCTATTGTGGTGTAGACCTCATGTATCCCAACGGTCACCATGGCGGACACCCAATGGCCACCATGGTGGACATCCAACAGCTACCATGGTGTAGACCTCATGTATCCCAACGGCCACTGTGGTGGACACCCAATGGCCACCCAACAGCCACCACATTGTAGACCTCATGTCATCCAGTGGCTACCATGGTGTAGACCTCATGTATCCCAACGGCCACCATGGTGGACACCAAATATACGTCCAACAGCCATCACAGTGCAGACCACGTGTGATCCAGTGGCTACCATGGTGTAGACCTCACGTACCCAATGGCCACCATGGTGGACACCCAACAGCTCTTGTGGTGTAGACCTCATGTAACCCAACGGCCACCATGGCGGACACCCAATGGCCACCCAACAGCCACCACATTGTAGACCTCATATCATCCAGTGGCTACCATGGTGTAAACCTCACGTACCCAATGGCCACCATGGTGGACACCCAACGGCCACCACAGTGTAGACCTCATATCATCCAGTGGCTACCATGGTGTAAACCTCACATACACCCAATGGCCACCATGGTGGACACCCAACGGCCACCACAGTGTAGACCTCACGTCATCGAGTGGCTACCATGATGTAGACCTCATGTATCCCAATGGCCACCATGGTGGACACCAAAATATACGTCCAGCAGCCATCACAGTGCAGACCACGTGTGATCCAGTGGCTACCCTGGTGTAGACCTCACGTACCCAACGACCACCATGGTGGACACCCAATGGCCACCACATTGTGACCTCATATCATCCAGTGACTACCATGGTGTAGACCTCACGTACCCAACGATCACCATGGTGGCCATCCAACATCTGCCCAACAGGCCCCCCCTAGTGTAGACCTCGTACCCCAACGTCCACCACGGTTTCGCCTTCCCGTGCCCCCAGTGGCCACCAGAGTGCCCCCCCCACCCCCCCCCTTGGTGCCCACTCACCGCTGGTGGAGGGACAGAAATCCCCACTCAAGTTGCCGAAGCGGTGGACGCGGCAGCAGCGCCCGGTGGGGTTGAGCCAATCGAGGAAATCATCCACCCAGGAAGTGGCCGGGATGGCCAAGTAGGACCTGGGTGGGACAACAGGCATGGCAGGAGCCCAGGGAGGAGAAGGCTTTGCCACCCCCACCCCAGTTAGGACCCCCCCACCACCACCACCACTCACACGTTGGGGAAGCGCGTGGCGTACTGGATGCTGTGGGTGAGGGAGTTGGCATCGCAGCCGGCGCTGGAGCAGATCCCGTTGGTGCCAGCTGGGGAGGAGAAGTCGTAGCCACCGGTGGTGACAAAGTAGGTGGGCACCCCCACCTCCAGGTACTGGTTCAGGGCTGCGAAGTACTGGAGCATGTAGGAGTCCTGGAGGGGGCAACCACCACCATCAGGGTCCTGGTAGACCTCGGGGTCTTCACCATCTCAGTGCCATCCCCTCCATGCCAAACCATCGCCCTCGTGCAGTCCCATCAGCAGATGGGGCCACGGCGTCCTCGTGGTGGACCTACACGAGGCTGTGGTGGCCCCCATGGAGGCCACACCACCCCTTGTATCTCCATATGGGGCTGTGTGGTCTCATGCTGTCCCTGGAAGGTCCCACCCTGTCTCCATGTGGAGCCATCCCCGCCCTACACTGTCCAGAGAAGGTCCCATGGTGTCCCTAGGAGGTCCTACACCGTCCATAGAAGGTCCCACACCATCCCTAGAAGGTCCCACACCATCCATAGAAAGTCCCATGGTGTCTCCTACACAGGACCACCCTGTCCCATGTCCCCATATGGAGCCACCTCACCCCACCCTGTCCCTAGAAGGTCCCATGGTGTCCCTAGGAGGTCCCACACTATCCAGAGAAGGTCCCATGGTGTCTCTAGAAGGTCCCATGGTGTCTCTAGGAGGTCCCATGGTGTCCCTAGGAGGTCCCACACAATCCAGAGAAGCTCCCATGGTGTCTCCTACACAGGACCACCCTGTCCCCATGCCCCCATATGGAGCCACCCCATCCCACCCTGTCCCTAGAAGGTCCCATGGTGTCCCTAGGAGGTCACAAGTTGTTTCTAGAAGGTCCCACACTGTCCATAGAAAATCCCATGGTGTCTCCTACACAGGACCACCCTGTCCCATGTCCCCATACGGAGCCACCTCACCCCACCCTGTCCTTAGGAGGTCCCACACTTTCTGTAGAAGGTCCCATGGTGTCCCTAGGAGGTCACAAGGTGTCCCTAGAAGGTCCCACACTGTCCAGAGAAGCTCCCATGGTGTCCCCTACGCAGGACCACCCTATCCCCATGCCCCCATATGGAGCCACCTCACCCCACCCTGTCCATAGAAGGTCCCATGGTGTCCCTAGAAGGTCCTACACCGTCCATAGAAGGTCCCACACCATCCCTAGAAGGTCTCACATTGTCCATGGAAAGTCCCATGGTGTCTCCTACACAGGACCACCCTGTCCCATGTCCCCATACGGAGCCACCTCACCCCACCCTGTCCTTAGGAGGTCCCACCCTGTCTCTAGGAGGTCCCATGGTGTCCCTAGAAGGTCCCACACTGTCCAGAGAAGCTCCCATGGTGTCTCCTACACAGGACCACCCTATCCCCATGCCCCCATATGGAACCACCTCACCCCTCCCTGTCCCTAGAAGGTCCCATGGTGTCCCTAGGAGGTCCTACACCGTCCATAGAAGGTCCCACACCATCCCTAGAAGGTCTGACATTGTCCATGGAAAGTCCCATGGTGTCTCCTACACAGGACCACCCTATCCCCATGTCCCCATATGGAACCACCTCACCCCTCCCTGTCCCTAGAAGGTGTCCCTAGAAGGTCCCATGGTGTCTCTAGGAGGTCCCATGGTGTCCCTAGGAGGTCCCATGGTGTCTCTAGGAGGTCCCATGGTGTCCCTAGGAGGTCCCACACTATCCAGAGAAGGTCCCATGGTGTCTCCTACACAGGACCACCCTATCCCCATGTCCCCACGTGGGGCCACCTCACCCCACCCTGTCCCTAGAAGGTGTCCCTAGAAGGTCCCATGGTGTCTCTAGGAGGTCCCATGGTGTCCCTAGGAGGTCCCACACAATCCAGAGAAGCTCCCATGGTGTCTCCTACACAGGACCACCCTGTCCCATGCCCCCATATGGAGCCACCTCACCCCTCCCTGTCCCTAGAAGGTCCCATGGTGTCTCTAGAAGGTCCCATGGTGTCCCTAGGAGGTCCCACACTATCCAGAGAAGGTCCCATGGTGTCTCCTACACAGGACCACCCTGTCCCCATGTCCCCACGTGGGGCCACCCCATCCCACCCTGTCCCTAGAAGGTGTCCCTAGAAGGTCCCACACTGTCCAGAGAAGCTCCCATGGTGTCTCCTACACAGGACCACCCTGTCCCATGCCCCCATATGGAGCCACCTCACCCCACCCTGTCCCTAGAAGGTCCCATGGTGTCCCTAGGAAGTCCTACACCATCCATAGAAGGTCCCACACCATCCCTAGAAGGTCTCACATTGTCCATGGAAAGTCCCATGGTGTCTCCTACACAGGACCACCCTGTCCCATGTCCCCATACGGAGCCACCTCACCCCACCCTGTCCTTAGGAGGTCCCACACTTTCTGTAGAAGGTCCCATGATGTCCCTAGAAGGTCCCATGGTGTCCCTAGGAGGTCCCATGGTGTCCCTAGAAGGTCCCACACTGTCAAGAGAAGCTCCCATGGTGTCTCCTACACAGGACCACCCTGTCCCATGTCCCCATACGGAGCCACCTCACCCCTCCCTGTCCCTAGAAGGTCCCATGGTGTCCCTAGGAGGTCCCACACTATCCAGAGAAGGTCCCATGGTGTCTCCTACACAGGACCACCCTGTCCCCATGCCCCCATATGGAGCCACCCCATCCCACCCTGTCCCTAGAAGGTCCCATGGTGTCCCTAGGAGGTCACAAGTTGTTTCTAGAAGGTCCCACACTGTCCATAGAAAGTCCCATGGTGTCTCCTACACAGGACCACCCATGTCCCCATACGGAGCCACCTCACCCCACCCTGTCCTTAGGAGGTCCCACACTTTCTGTAGAAGGTCCCATGGTGTCCCTAGGAGGTCCCACACTGTCCAGAGAAGCTCCCATGGTGTCTCCTACACAGGACCACCCTGTCCCATGCCCCCATATGGAACCACCTCACCCCTCCCTGTCCCTAGAAGGTCCCATGGTGTCCCCACCTTGCCCCCTGCACCCCCCCCCCCATCCCCTGTGTCCCCCCCCCCCCACCTCGGGCATGGAGAGCTCCTGGTCCAGCCCCACGGGCACCTGCAGGGCGAGGTAGAGCCCTGCGCACGCCACGAACAGGAACAGCAGCACCTGCAGAGAGTGGGGACCCCCCCATCAGGGACACCCCCCCCCTCGGGACCCCCCCCAAAAAACCACCCAGCCCCCCCACCCATATCCTCCATGTCTCCCCCCACCTTTCCAGAACCCCAAAGCCCCCCCCACTCCCCCCCCCATGCCCCCTGCCCCCCCCCAGCCCCCCAAAGACCCCCCAATCCCCCCCACCAGGACCCCCCCCACCCCCCCCCATGCCCACTACCCCCCACCCCCACCCCAAAGACCCCCCCCTCCCCCCCCCACACGCCCCCAGCCCCCCAAAGACCCCTCAATCCCCCCCCCCCAAGGACCCCCCCCACTCCCCCCCCATGCCCCCTCCCC
>JAUMJJ010001337.1:0-28175 GCA_033556795.1 Tapera naevia | reverse complement strand
TAGGGTGGCAAGTCCTTCTGGGCCTATTTTTTTGTACCAGGATAGGTCGGCTAGGTGGGAGGATAGTTTTTGTCCTGTGTTTAGGAGGTTTGTAGAGGTTAGGCGGTGGAGTAATGGGTTGAAGTAGCCTAATGTAGATGAGAAGTTTATTGCCATGTTTTGTTTGGGCTTTGATAGGGCGTGAGTTATGTTTGATAGTTCGAGGGCTAGAATGGTTCCTAGGATCGTTAGAAGTATAGCGGCAATTTTTATGTATGTAGGTATGGTTATTGGAGGGGTGCTCGTAGGTGGGAAGTAAGTTGTGATAAGTAGGCCAGCTAGGATGCTGCCTAGTGCAAGTCGAGTGATTGGGTTAATAATTGCTGGGTCGTTTTCGTTTATTGGGGTAGTTGATGGGATGCGGGGGAATCCTGTTTGTACTAAAATAGTTATTCGTAGGCTATATGTTGCGGTGAATGTTGTGGCGAGTAGTGTTAGGAGTAGTGCTCAGGTATTAAGGTGTGATGTGTTTAGGCTTTCAATGATGAGATCTTTTGAGTAGAATCCGGCTAAGAATGGAGTTCCTATTAAGGCTAGGTTTCCGATAGTTAGGCAGGAGGTGGTTGTTGGAAGTATTTTTTGAAGGCCGCCTATTTTTCGGATGTCTTGTTCACCACTGAGGTTGTGGATAATTGATCCAGAGCACAGGAAGAGTATGGCTTTGAAGAAGGCGTGGGTTGAAATGTGTAGAAAGGCTAGCTGTGGAAGGTTTAGTCCAATTGTTACTATTATTAGTCCTAGTTGGCTAGATGTTGAGAAGGCAATAATTTTTTTGATGTCGTTTTGTGTTAGAGCACAGGTAGCGGCAAATAGTGTGGATAGTGCTCCTAGACATAAGCATAGGGTTAGGGCGGTTTGGTTGTTGGAGAGTATAGGGTGTATTCGGATTAGGAGGAAGATTCCTGCTACAACTATAGTACTTGAGTGGAGTAGGGCGGAAACTGGGGTTGGGCCTTCTATGGCAGCTGGTAGTCATGGATGTAGGCCAAATTGAGCTGACTTTCCGGTTGCGGCTAGGATGAGGCCTAGTAATGGGAGTGTTGGGGTTTGGGTATGGTTGGGCATGGTTTGTTGGATATCTCATGAGTTTATGGTGCATGCGAGTCAGGCTATACTTAGGATGAGTCCGATATCTCCGATTCGGTTATATAGGATAGCTTGTAGAGCAGCTGTATTGGCTTCTGCTCGGCCTTGCCATCATCCGATTAGGAGAAATGATATAATTCCTACCCCCTCTCATCCGATGAAAAGTAAAAATAGGTTGTTGGCGATTGTTAGTGTTAATATTGCAGTTAGGAATATTAGTAAGTATGAGAAGAATTTTGTAATGTATGGTTCTGTAGCTATATATCAGGAGGCGAATTGTAGAATAGATCATGTTACAAATAGTGCAATGGGAAAAAATATTATTGAGTATTGGTCAATTTTAAGGTTTATTGGGATTTTAAAGTTTATAATGAATTTTCATTCTCAGATGGAGATAATGCTGTCTATGCCAGAGTATAGGAATAGTGTGGTGGGGATTAGGCTGGTGAGAAAGGCAGTTTTGACGGTTTTGGTAATTGAGCTGGGGGAGTTCTTGTAATTTTTTGTTAATAGGGTTAGTAGTGTGGGGATTAGGATTAATGCTAGTGTGAGAAGTATAGAGGTGTTAATAATTAGGATGGTTTCCACTACTTTTACTTGGATTTGCACCAAGATTAGTGGTTCCTAAGACCAGCGGATTACTGTTATCCTTTAAAAGTAAGGGGGCTGAGATTTTAGACTCAGATACAGGAATTAGCAGTTCCTGTTGGTTGAACCTCCCCTCGGCAGGTAAGAAGGTTTTAACTTCTATTTTTAGAATCACAGTCTAATGTTTGGTTTAAACTATACTTGCATAGGAAGGCTCCTGAGATAAGTTCTGGTTTAAGGATTAAGAGGAGTATAGGTATGATGTGTAGGGTTATTAGGAGGTGTTCACGTGTGGTAAAGTTCTGAATAGATGTGATGTTGGTTGGTAAAATTCCTCGTTGGGTAGTCAGTAGTATAAATAGGGTGTATGCTGCGGTAAGTAGTGTTGCGAGTCCAGTTAGGATGATTGTAAGTATTGATCAGTTGAATAGGGCAATTATGATGGTGAGTTCAGCTATTAAATTTGTTGTTGGTGGCAGGGCTATGTTTGATAGATTGGCTAGTAGTCATCAGGTTGCTGTTAGTGGTAGGAGTGGCTGTAGGCTGCGTGTTAATAATAAGATTCGGCTATGGGTACGTTCATAGTTTGTGTTGGCCAGACAGAATAGTATTGAGGAGGTGAGGCCGTGGGAGATTATGAGGATTATTGCGCCTGAGAAGGATCAGTTAGTTTGGATTAGGCTTGCAGCGATAACTAGGCCTATGTGGCTGACAGATGAGTAGGCGATGAGTGCTTTTAAGTCAGTTTGGCGTAGGCAGATTGAGCTGGTTATGAGTGCTCCTCATAAAGATAAAGCAAGGAATGGGTATTGTAGTGAGTTTAATGTGGGGTTTATTAGGATAGTAATCCGTATAATGCCATATCCTCCGAGCTTTAGAAGTAGTGCTGCTAGAAGCATGGAGCCTGCAATTGGGGCTTCTACATGTGCTTTTGGTAGTCATAAGTGTAGGCCGTATAGTGGGGCTTTTACTATAAATGCTATTAGTAGTGCAATTCCTGAGAGGATAGTGGTTCATGATTTTGGGAGTGAGAGGTTGGTTAAGTTTAGTATTGTTAAGTGAAGAGTCCCTGTTTGTGTGTGAAGGTGTAGGATTGTTACTAATAGTGGGAGGGAGCTAATTAGGGTATAAAATAGGAGGTAGATGCCAGCACTTAGGCGTTCGGGTTGGTTGCCCCATCGGGTAATGAGGATTAGGGTTGGAATGAGGGTTGCTTCAAATGTAATATAAAATATTATAAGTTCTGTGGTTGAGAAGGCTAGAATAATAAATGGTTGAATTATGATTAGGGTGGCTGCAAAGATTCGTTTGCGTGTTAAGGGTTCGTGGTGTAGATGGTTTTGGCTTGCTATAATTATTAGGGGAAGCAATCAGCATGATAGGGTAAGGAGGGGGGATGAGATTTGGTCAATACCTGTTCATTGGGTTAGAGTTTTGTGTGGGAAATATGTGGGGGATAGTCAGTGTAGGCTGATGGTGGCGATTATTAGGCTGTGTAGGGTGATGTTAGTTCATAGGGCTTTTTGGGTGGAGAGTAGGGCTGTTGGGAGAAGTATAATTGTTGGTAGGATAATTTTTAGCATTGTAGGAGATTTAGGTTATGGAGGTGATCTGAGCCATGAGTTCGTGTGGATGCTACTAATATTGCCAGGCCTGTACCTGCTTCGCAAGCCGAAAATGCTAATATTAGGATTGGCATTAGAGTGTGAGAGGGTGTTTGGTTTTCGACTGGTCAGACAGTTAGGGCCACGTATATGGAGAGTATCATGCTTTCTAGGCATAGTAGGGCTGAGATTAGGTGAGTGCGGTGGAAAGCGAGTCCTAGGCTGCTCAGGGTGAAGGTAGAGTAGAAACTTAAGTGTATGAGTGACATTAAGAAAGTCATAGGGCTTAGCTATGATCTGTTGAGCCGAAATCAACTGTCGTGTTTAGACTAACTTTCTTTTTTTGTTTATTCTGCTCATTCTAGGCCACCTTGTGTTCATTCATAAATAAGTCCTAGGGTGAGTAATAGGATAATAGTGGATGTTCAGGTTATGGTAGTGATAGGGGATTGGAGCTGGGTGGCTCATGGTAGGGGTAGTAGTAGTGCGATTTCTAGGTCGAATAGTAGGAATAGAATTGCTACTAGAAAGAATCGGATAGAGAAGGGGAGACGTGCGGAGCCAAGAGGGTCAAAACCACATTCGTATGGGGATAATTTTTCTGAATCTGGATTAATTTGAGTAATTCAGAAGTTTAGTGTGGTTAAAATAATGCTTAGGGTTAGGGAGAGGGTGAATATAAATGTGATTATGTTAATTGCTCTTCTCTGGGGTTGAACCAGATTCTATAGATTGGAAGTCAATTATAATAATTATACTAGAAGAGCAGGATCCTCATCAGTAGATTGTTATGTAGAGGAATAATCAGATGACGTCTACGAAGTGTCAGTATCAGGCAGCGGCTTCAAATCCGAAGTGGTGATTTGGTGTAAAGTGGAATATGATTAGTCGTAGTAGGCAGATAGTGAGGAAAGATGATCCGATGAGTACGTGGAGGCCGTGAAATCCGGTGGCGACAAAAAAGGTTGAACCGTAAACTCCGTCGGCGATTGAGAATGGTGCTTCATAATATTCTATTCCTTGGAGGGCTGTGAAGTAGAACCCTAGGAGGATTGTTAGGGTTAATGCATGGATTGCTTGTTTTCGGTTGCCTTCTGTAATGCTATGGTGTGCTCATGTTACGGTTACTCCTGAAGCCAGTAGAATGGCTGTATTTAGTAAGGGCACTTCTATGGGGTTTAGTGGTTTGATTCCTGCTGGGGGTCATTGGCCGCCTAGTTCTGGCGTTGGTACTAAGCTAGAGTGGAAAAAGGCTCAGAAGAATCCAAGAAAGAAGAATGCTTCGGATGTAATGAATAGGATTATTCCGTATCGTAGTCCTTTTTGGACCGGGAGAGTGTGATGTCCTTGGAAGGTACTCTCACGAATAATATCTCGTCATCATTGGATTATAACAAGAATTATGGAGAATAATCCTAGGCTGAGAAGTTGTATGGAGTTTTGGTGAAATCATATGACAAGGCCTGATGTTGTTAGTAGAGCAGCTGCTGCTCCGGAGATGGGCCATGGGCTAGGGTCTACTATGTGATATGAGTGTGCTTGGTGGGCCATTAGATGTTTTCTTGTAAGTATAAGGTTAGTAGGAGGACAAAGACGTAAGCTTGAATTATGGCTACTGCAATTTCTAGGATTGTTAGGAGGAGTAGGATGGTAGTAGTCAGTATAGATACTGCTGGAAGAATGGGGAGAAGGACTACAGCTGCTGTTGAGATGAGTTGAATGAGTAAATGGCCGGCGGTGAGGTTTGCTGTGAGTCGGACTCCTAAGGCTAGGGGGCGAATAAGGAGACTGATGGTTTCGATTATAATTAGGGCGGGGATTAGGGGGGTGGGTGTTCCTTCTGGGAGAAGGTGGCCTAAGGAGATTGAGGGTTGGTTTCGTAGGCCTGTGAGTAGGGTAGCTAGTCATAAAGGAAGGGCGAGGGCTATGTTTATTGATAGTTGGGTGGTGGGGGTGAATGTATATGGGAGTAGGCCTAGTAGGTTAATTGTAAGTAGTAATAGTATAAGGGAGGTTAAAATTAGGGCTCATTTGTGTCCTTTTTTGTCTAGGGGAATTATTAGTTGTTTTGTGATTAAGTGGATAACTCAGGATTGGAGGGTAGAGAGTCGGTTTGTAATTCATCGGTTACCTTGGGCTGGGATAAGTAGCACAGGGAATAATATTGAGATAAGGATTAGTGGGATTCCTAGGAGGGATGGGCTTATAAATTGGTCGAAGAAGCTTAAAGTCATGGTCAGGCTCATGAGGTGGTTTTATTAAGTATGGTTGGTTTGTTGATTGGGGGGTTAGTTTGGGTGAAGGATAAAAGTTTTGGTTGAATAGTTAGTGTGAAAGTAAGTCATGTTAATAATATAATGGATAATCATGGGTTTGGATTTAGTTGTGGCATGTCATTAAGGAGGGGTATGTGTTCCTCTGTCTCTAGCTTAAAAGGCTAGTGCTGTTTGCATAGCTTCTTAATGATTAGGATGAAAGGAGTGAGGATCAGTTTTCGAAGTGGGTGAGTGGAGTGGATTCTACTACGATGGGTATGTAGCTGTGGTTTGCGCCACAAATTTCGGAGCATTGGCCGTAGAAGATTCCGGGCCGGGTAGTGATAAATGATGTTTGGTTTAGTCGTCCTGGGATTGCGTCTGTTTTAACTCCTAGGGTGGGAACTGCTCAGGAGTGTAGGACATCCCCTGCGGTGATGATGACACGCACGTGGGATTCTGTTGGAATTACAACTCGATGGTCTACTTCTAGTAGTCGGAAGTGTCCTGGTAAAAGGTCTGTTGTGGGGATTATGTATGAGTCGAATGTTAGGTCTTTAAAGTCTGTGTATTCGTAGGATCAATATCATTGGTGGCCAATGGCTTTTAGGGTTAAGTCTGGTTCATCCACTTCGTCTATTATATATAAAATTTGTAAAGATGGTAGGGCTAGTAGGATAAGGACGATTGCTGGTAGGATTGTCCAGATGAGTTCAATTTCTTGTGCATCTACAGTGTTTGAGGAAAGTTTTTCTAATAGTATAAGTGTTAATAAGTAGAGGACGAGAGTGCAGATTGCTAGGGCTACTATTAGGGCATGGTCGTGGAATTCGACAAGTTCTTCTATGATTGGGGAGGAGGCGTCTTGAAATCCGAATTGAGATGGGTTAGCCATTTGAGATATGTAGAGGTTTCATCTACAATTTAGTCTTGACGAGGCTATGTAATAGTTTTACTAATATCTCATAAGAAAGAAGCATGAGTGGTTTGATGCGGTTGGCTTGAAACCAGCATATGAGGGTTCGATTCCTTCCTTTCTTGTACTTGGACAAAGGCTGGTTCTTCAAAGGTATGGTGTGGTGGAGGGCAGCCGTGGATTCATTCAATATTAGTGGTAGGGAGTTCTGGTTGGATTACTTTTCGTTTTGATGCGAAGGCTTCTCAGATGATAAATATTAGCATAATTACAGCTGTTAATGAGATGAGAGAGCCAATAGATGACATGGTGTTTCATAGGGTATATGCGTCTGGATAGTCGGAGTAACGGCGTGGCATGCCTGCTAGGCCTAGGAAGTGTTGTGGGAAGAATGTTAGGTTAACGCCAGTGAATATTACTCCGAAGTGTGCTTTAGCTCATGTAGGGTGGAGGGTATATCCGGTGAATAATGGAAATCAGTGGGTGAAACCTGCTAGGATAGCAAATACTGCTCCTATTGATAATACATAGTGGAAATGGGCAACTACGTAGTAAGTGTCGTGTAGAGCAATGTCTAGGGATGAGTTTGCTAGGATGATTCCAGTTAGGCCTCCAATGGTGAATAAGAAAATGAAGCCTATGGCTCATAGCATGGGGGGGTCTCATTTGATGGTGCCGCCGTGCAGTGTAGCTAGTCAGCTGAATACTTTAATACCGGTTGGGATTGCGATGATTATAGTGGCTGATGTAAAGTATGCTCGGGTATCTACATCTATTCCTACTGTAAATATGTGATGCGCTCATACAATAAAACCTAGGAATCCGATTGATAATATGGCCCAAACTATTCCTATGTAGCCGAAGGGTTCTTTTTTGCCTGCATAGTATGCTACTACGTGTGAGATAATTCCGAAGCCGGGTAGGATCAGGATGTAGACTTCTGGGTGTCCAAAGAATCAAAACAGGTGTTGGTATAGAACTGGGTCTCCTCCGCCAGCGGGGTCGAAGAATGTAGTGTTTAGGTTTCGATCTGTTAATAGTATTGTGATTCCAGCAGCAAGTACGGGAAGTGATAGGAGTAGGAGAACGGCAGTAATGAGTACAGATCATACGAATAATGGGGTTTGGTATTGTGAGAGGGCTGGAGGTTTTATGTTGATGGCGGTTGTGATGAAATTGATAGCTCCTAGAATTGATGACACTCCTGCTAAGTGTAGGGAGAAGATGGCCAGATCTACGGATGCACCAGCGTGGGCAAGGTTTCCGGCTAAGGGGGGGTATACTGTTCATCCTGTTCCTGCTCCTGCTTCTACTGTGGATGAGGCAAGTAAAAGTAGGAAGGATGGTGGTAGGAGTCAAAAGCTTATATTGTTTATGCGGGGGAATGCTATGTCGGGTGCGCCAATTATGAGGGGTACTAGTCAGTTTCCAAAGCCTCCGATTATAATTGGCATAACTATAAAGAAGATTATTACAAAGGCATGTGCGGTGACAATTACATTGTAAATTTGATCGTCACCTAGTAAGGTTCCGGGCTGTCCTAGTTCTGCACGGATAAGCAGGCTTAGGGCGGTTCCGATTATACCTGCTCAGGCACCGAAGATTAGGTATAGGGTGCCGATATCTTTGTGGTTGGTTGAGAATAATCATCGGGTAGTGGTGGTCACAGGTAAGATGGCTGAGTGTTGAGGCGTTAGGCTGTAGACCTTTTTACAGAGGTTCAATTCCTCTTCTTATCGGCTCTGTAGTGAAGTTCATGTTGAGTTGCAAGCTCATCGATGTACGTTGTAGACGTGCCGGAGTCTTAGGGTGTAGACAGAGGCCTGTTGGTTTAGGCGTCTAGCTGTTAACTAGGATGTTGTGGGATCGAAGCCCGCCTGTCTAGTATAAGGCCCTAACTTAATTAGAGTATCTGAGTTGCATTCAGAAGGTGTAGGTTAATATCCTGCGGGTCTTATCAGAAACTAAGAGGTTTTAGCTCTTGTTTAAGGCTTTGAAGGCCTTCGGTTTGTAGTTTATCCTAAGTTTCTAGTTAATGGTTAAAATTATTGGGGATAGAGGTAGGAGTGTGAGGGATAGGGAGGTGGTGATAGCAATTAGGATATTAGATGTCTTATTGGTGTGTCATTGTTTTATATGATTGGCAGAGTTTGGTGGGAGTGTGATTGTTGAGTAATATGTGAGGCGCAGATAGAAGAATAAGCTTAATAAGGAGAGGAGGGCGATGATTGTTGCTGTTGTTGTTATTTCTTGTTTTGTAAGATTATGGATGATAAATCATTTTGGTAGGAATCCTGTTAATGGGGGAAGTCCTGCAAGGGATAGTATGGTTAATATTATGGTAGCTATCAGGATTGGGGCTTTTGTTCAAGAAATTATTATTGTGGATAGTTTTATGGACTTAGTTGTATTAAGGATAAGGAAAATAGGGATGGTTAGTAAGGAATATACATAGAAGTTGATTATGGTGAGTTTAGGGCTGTAGATTAGAATAATGGTTATTCAGCCTAGGTGGGAAATAGATGAGAAAGCTAGGATTTTTCGGGTTTGTGTTTGGTTTAGGCCTATTCAGCCCCCTAAGGCTGCAGAGGCAATGGCTATGAAGGTTAGTAGTGTTGGGTGGAGGGATGGGGATACTATAAATAAAATAGTGAGTGGTGGCAGTTTTATGATTGTAGATAATAAAAGTGCTGTGGTTATAGATGATCCTTGGATGACTTCTGGAAATCAAAAGTGAAATGGTACTAGTCCAAGTTTTATTGCGATTGCAGTTGTAAGTAGAATGCAGGCTGTTGGGTGGTTTAGTTGAGTGAGGTCTCACTGGCCGTTTGAGTAGGCATTGATAATGCTTGTAAATAGGATTAGTGCTGATGCAGTAGCTTGGACTAGGAAGTACTTAATTGTAGCTTCAATTGCGCGTGGGTGATGGGATTTGGCGATTAATGGGATAATTGCTAGGGTATTGATTTCTAGGCCTGTTCAGGCCATAATTCAGTGGTTGCTTGAGATTGTAATGGCTGTGCCTAGTATAAGACTTAGTGTGAAGATTAGTTTTGCATATGGGCTCATTAGTAGGGGAGGGAGTTAAACCATCATTTTCGGGGTATGGGCCCGATAGCTTTGTTAGCTGACTCTACTAGGAAATAATATAGAGGAAGTATGAAGAGCTTTGATCTCTTTTGTGTAGGTTCGAGTCCTACTTTTCTAAGGTGTTCAGATAGGAAATGAGAGGGTTAGTGTACCTCTATATTCACTTTATCATAGTGATCCTTTTGTTCAGGCACATTTCCTTGGGCATGTCTTGAGTATGGGGGTAATCCTGCATAACAGATTGGTATGCTGGTGTGTCATAAGCATAGGGCTAGTGTTAGTGGTAAGAAATTTTTTCATAGGAGGTGTATGAGCTGGTCGTAGCGGAATCGAGGATATGAGGCGCGAACTCATAGAAAACCAGAGGACAGTAGTAGGATTTTTGTAGCTATAATAATAGGGAATAGCTCTAGGGGTGGGTTTAGTGAACTTGGGTTGAGGAATAGAATGGTGGTTAGTGTGTTTATTAGTATAATGTTTGCGTATTCGGCTAGGAAGAAAAGAGCGAAAGGACCTGCAGCGTATTCGACATTAAATCCGGAGACTAGTTCTGACTCTCCTTCTGTGAGGTCGAATGGGGCACGGTTTGTTTCGGCTAGGGTTGAAATATACCATATCATTGCAAGGGGTCAGGAAGAGAAGATAAGGTAAAGTGGTTCTTGGGTGGTAATGAGGGTATTTAGGGAGTAGTTTCCGCTTAATATAATTACGGAGAGCAGGATGATAGCTAGTGTAACTTCATATGAAATTGTTTGTGCTACTGCACGTAGGGCTCCGATTAGGGCATATTTTGAGTTGGAGGCTCATCCAGATCATAGGATTGAGTATACGGCTAGGCTTGATATGGCTAACAGGAATAGTAGTCCTAGGTTCAAGTCGGCTAGGGAAAATGGAAGTGGGAGGGGGATTCAGATTGTGATTGCCAATAGTAGTGCTAGTATTGGGGTTACGATAAATAAGAATGGAGATGAAGTAGATGGTCGGATTGGTTCTTTAATAAATAGTTTTACACCATCTGCTACAGGTTGTAGTAAACCAAATGGGCCTACAACGTTTGGGCCTTTTCGGGATTGTATGTAGCTTAGGATTTTTCGTTCTACTAGGGTTAGGAAGGCTACAGCAAGTAAAATTGGGATAGCATAGGACAGTGATATAAAGAGGAGGGTAAGGGTAGAGGGTTTTGACATAGTTGATGAAAGCTAGGGAGAGGACTTGAACCTCTGGGTAAAGGGCTTAAGCCTTTTGCATTTACCAAGCTCTGCCACGCTAGCGGCCCTTTTCTAGGGCATTGGTTATATGTTAATATCCATTATAGTAGTTTAGTTGAGTTCACTACTTGAGGAGAGGGCGTGTTGGGTAATATTGGCCCTGCTTTCCCGGTCCTTTCGTACTAGGGAAGGCCTAGTCATAGATAGAAACCGACCTGGATTGCTCCGGTCTGAACTCAGATCACGTAGGACTGTTAATCGTTGAACAAACGAACCCTTAATAGCGGCTGCACCATTAGGATGTCCTGATCCAACATCGAGGTCGTAAACCTCCTTGTCGATATGGGCTCTTGAAGGAGATTGCGCTGTTATCCCTGGGGTAGCTTGGTTCATTACTCAGTTGTACTGGGTCTGATTACTATTAGCACATTGAGATGTCACTCTTAGTTAAGAGTTGTGGTCTTATTTTTGGAGGATTTGTTTTTCTCCAAGGTCGCCCCAACCAAAAAATATGAGCCATTGTCTAGTAAGTTGTAGGCCTAGTAGGCTTGGTTAGTGTTGGTGATGGCCATTGATTTTTAAGTTCCACAGGGTCTTCTCGTCTTATGGGTTCATTCCTGCTTTTGCACAGGAAGATCAATTTCACTGATTATCTACAGGAGACAGTTAAGACCTCGTTTAGCCATTCATACAAGTCCCGATTTATGAGACAATTGATTGCGCTACCTTCGCACGGTTAGGATACCGCGGCCGTTAAACGTTCTGTCACTGGGCAGGCATCACCTTTAATACTTGGTTGGCTAAAGGCTATGTTTTTGGTAAACAGTCGGGTCTTGGGTTTGCCGAGTTCCTTTTGTAGATTTTAATCTTTCTAATATGCGCACCTGGGTTGGGTTAACAGTATGTTTAATATTTTGTCTTGTTAGAATTGAGGTATTAATTATGGTCTGTTAATAATTAAATGATGTAAGCTTGCGCTAGGGAGGGAAATGTTCCAAGTTACTTATTTTAGCATAAGTTCTTCTATAGGGATAGGTTAGCCTGTTAGTGGTAAGGGAGTCATGTTGTTTTAGTATTTTTAAGAGGCGAGCTTTGACGCATTCTTTAATGATGGCTGCTTAAAGGCCTACAGTAAGGATGTGGGTGTGGTGTTTATCCGCTAGGGGAGATTGTTTTCTTTTTTAAAGGGGCTGTACCCCCTTTAAATTACTCTTGACCTTCTACATGGGGGTTTGGTTAGGTTTCCTTAGAGGGAGGTCTAGAGAGAACTTAAATTCGTTTCACAGGCAACCAGCTATCACCCAGCTCGGTTGGCTTTTCACCTCTACTAACGAGTCATCCCACTCTTTTGCGACAGAGACGGGTTCGCTCATGTATAGCTGCTCGTGAGTAGCTCGCTTGGGTTTCGGGGGGGCAAGCTTAAATCCGTTTTGCTTGGTGGTTCTGGCTAAATCATGATGCAAAAGGTACAAGATTTTGTCTTTGCTATTATATGCTTAGGTTTTCATTATTATTTCATCTTTCCCTTGCGGTACAGGGGCTCTATCGCTCCGGATGATGTCCTTTTCTATCGCCTATACTAGGTTTATTGAATGTTTTAGTTAAGTGATGAAGTTAGTTTTTTGGTTAATTAGATATGAAGGGTTGGGCTAGAGTTTGGCTTCAAGGCGATCTGGGTGATGGCAGATATCTTTCAGGTGTAAGCTGAATGCTTTGGTGTTGTAGCTACGCCTTGGTATGCTAAGTACACCTTCCGGTACACTTACCTTGTTACGACTTACCTCATCTTTACCTAGTAATGTAGTATTAATTTATTAAGGGAATGTGGTTGTGACGAGGGTGACGGGCGGTATGTACGTGTCCCAGGGCCAATTTAAATGGGGCTCTCATTGTCCCTATTTACTGCTAAATCCGCCTTCCGGGAATGGTTTCACACTCCCTTCCGTGTTTCCTAGTGTTAGGAAATGTAGCCCATTGCTCCCGACTCATAAGCTATACCTTGACCTGTCTTGTTAGCGAAGTATGGTTATTGTGCCCACTGTTGTTCTTTCAAAAAGGTGAGCTGGCGACGGCGGTATGTAGGCTGGCTTAGGGCTAGAGTCGGTTGGGTAAATCGTGGGTTATCGATTATAGAACAGGCTCCTCTAGGTGGGTTTGGGACACCGCCAAGTCCTTAGAGTTTTAAGCGTTTGTGCTCGTAATTCTCAGGCGGATATCTTTGTATATGGGAAGATATCAAGATTTAGGGCCAGGCATAGTGGGGTATCTAATCCCAGTTTGGGTCCTGGCTTTCGTGGATCTAGTTTGTCTAAGGATTTAAGATCTCTTTTAGGGCGGCTTTAGTTGTAATCTGAGCTTATGACAGCTTGGTTACATTTTGATCTTAAATGTCAAGATACTGCATGTACCACTCTTTACGCCGTATTACCGTTAATTTGAGTCTCTTGTATGACCGCGGTGGCTGGCACAAGATTTACCAACTCTGGTTGCTATAACTAAGTCAAGCTTACACTTATTGCTTAATGTTAATTACTGCTGAATGCCCGTGGGGGTGTGGCTAAGCAAGGCGTCTTGGGCTACTTTGATATGGGGTGTGCCTGATACCTGCTCCTTTTATCTTGACAAGAAGGCTAAGGGCATTTACACTGGAATGCGGATACTTGCATGTATATATCTAGCAAGAACTAACGGTAAGGTTAGGACTAAGTCTTTTGTCCTCGGGGAGGTAGGGCTAACCATCTTAGCATCTTCAGTGCTATGCTTTTATTTAAGCTACGAGGACGTGAAAGGGGCTTGTGTTGTTTGTTGTTTGTTGTTTGTTGTTTGTTGTTTGTTGTTTGTTGTTTGTTGTTTGTTGTTTGTTGTTTGTTGTTTGTTGTTTGTTGTTTGTTGTTTGTTGTTTGTTTTGTTGTAGGTGGGGTTTTTTAATATTTGGTAAAAATATATATAATAAATATGTAAATAATAAGTGATGTGGTGTACAAAGTGGTGGAATTATTTTAATGTAACTCCAGCGGCGGTGGAGTGTAAAAAGTGAAAAAAATGTGTATAAGATAAGTAATAAAAGATGATGTTTACAATATAATGATGATGTATGGTTTGTTTGTAGGGTGTTCTTGTAGTTGAAGTTTACAACGATGGTTTTTCAGGCCATAGATCTTGGAGAGAGGCAAGCAGGAATTATTATGACTTATTTTGTTTTTTTCTTGGGTGTAGGTTTTGTGTTGGGTGGGTTTGGCGGTTGCGTCTAATCCTTCGCCATATTATGGGGTGGTTGGTTTGGTGTTGGCATCTGTGATAGGATGTGGGTGGTTGTTGAGTTTGGGAGTTTCGTTTGTGTCTTTAGTGCTTTTTATGGTGTATTTAGGGGGAATGTTAGTGGTGTTTGTATACTCTGTTTCTTTGGCAGCGGAGCCGTTTCCAGAGGCTTGGGGGGATTGGGGAGTAGTGGGGTATGGGGTTGGGTTATTTTTGGTTGTTGTTGTTGGTGTGGTTGTAGGAGGTGTGGTTGAGTGTTGAAGGTTGGGTTAGTTACTGTTGATAATGGAGGTATGTTTTTGGTGCGGTTGGATTTTAGTGGTGTGGCAATGTTTTATTCTTTGGGGTTTGGGATGTTCTTGGTGGCGGGGTGAGGTTTGTTGTTGACGTTGTTCGTAGTTTTGGAGGTTGTGCGGGGGTTGTCGCGTGGGGCTATTCGGGCAGTTTAGTGGGGTTATCAGAAAATAGTTTAATTTAGAATACCAGCTTTGGGAGTTGGTGATAAAGGTTTAATTCCTTTTTTTCTGAGGTATGTTTTGATGTATTATGTTTGTGATGGTGGACAAATGTAAGTGTTTGTTTATTTAATGAATTTTTACTGGATTGTTTGATGATGTTTTGTGATGTATGATGTAAAAAAATTTTTGTTAAGTAACGAATTTGTTTATTAATGTAGTTTGTCTAGAGTGGGAAAATGTGAAATGTGATGATAAAAATTGTGATGGGTGGAAAATTATGGTTTAGTCGGAAATTCCTAGTGTTGTTAAAATCGCCGGGGGGCGAAAATCGAAAAATCATATACCCTATGCATGCATTATCCTGCCACACGGGAGTTAAGCTAGTCGGATCAAGTATGTGAGGGCTATCTAAAGTGCATCAGTGTTGAGATGATTCCCCGGATACGTCGACCGTCTCATTGAGTGATTCTCTGAAAGTGATAAAAAGGCCCGTGGACCATTGTAGCCCAGGTAAATAGATTGTAAGCTCCTGCTCTAACTACCATGGGCAACCTGTGAAGGCTCCCGAAGGGAAGAGAGGGAACCAGTAGACAAAAGGCAGAAAGATGTCGGGATTACGAGGCAAAGTGCCCCTGACAGAGCTCGGTTGCATCTGTGAAAACCAATATATATCCAACTACCAATTGATGACCCTGAAATAGGAACCCGAGGCGCAAAAGAGCAAGTAGTGTCAGTGGTGTATGGTGGAAAGAATGGGCTTGAAGCTAGTATGAGGAGGTACTTCGTGCAAGGCGTTGCGGATTTCTCGTGCTGTGAACGATCAATAAATCCATCGGGTACTTTAGAAAGCTGTACCGGAACAAAGTTTCGTCGGAATAGTCCTGCTACCATTAAGGTCATTCCCTCCGGGAGGCCTCGTGTCCAGGGAAAGTCCGTTAATGTATAGAATGGCATGTCATGGTTTTAGTACGGGCAGAGTGTAAATTCCGTTAATAAGTTACACGCGGATAGCGCTTGAAAGTAGGATGTGAAAAATGCGATTTGTGTCCAGGTGTATATTAATGTATTTAGGACATGGATATAATGTATAATGTGGTACGAGAATAGTATGTTAGAGTACATAGATCCCGGCAAAAAATCCTCCGGGGGGGGAGGGGGGGGGGCCCGGAGGAAGAAAAACTCTAAGAAGAGGTGGGATCTTCATTCTTTGGCTTACAAGACCAATGTTTTTGATAAACTATTAGAGTATTTTAGTAGTTCAGTAACTTGTTTTCTAGGGTGGCAGTGATTGGAAAGAGGATTAGAATAATAGAGAAGTAGGTGAGGGATGCTAGTTGGCCGATGATAATGAATGGGTGTTCTACTGGTTGGCTGCCTACTCATGTTAGGATGATTAGATTGGTGACTAAAATTCAGAATAATACTTGGGATAGAGGGCGAAATGTTATTGTGCGTTGTTTAGATTTATGTAGGAGTGGGGCTAGAAATAGTACTAGGACAGATGCAGCGAGTGCAAGGACTCCTCCAAGTTTGTTTGGGATTGAGCGTAGGATAGCGTATGCAAATAGGAAGTATCATTCTGGTTTAATATGAGGGGGTGTGATGAGTGGGTTTGCGGGGGTAAAGTTTTCTGGGTCGCTTAGTAGTGTTGGTGAGAAGAGGGCTAGGGTTGTCAGGAAGAGTAGTATTGTGATGAATCCCAGGATATCTTTTAGGGAGAAGTAGGGGTGGAATGGGATTTTGTCTGAATCTGATGCTAGTCCTAGTGGGTTGTTTGAACCAGTTTCGTGGAGGAAGGTGAGGTGGATTAGTGTGAGACCTGCAATTATGAATGGAAGAATAAAATGTAGGGCAAAAAATCGGGTTAGTGTCGGGTTGTCTACTGAGAAGCCTCCTCAAGCTCATTCTACTAGGGTCTGTCCGATGTATGGGATGGCTGAGAATAGGTTAGTGATGACGGTTGCGCCTCAAAACGATATTTGTCCCCATGGGAGAACATATCCTACGAAGGCGGTTGCTATTAAGGTTAAGAGGAGGATAACTCCTGTGTTTCAGGTTTCCTTGAATAGATAGGAGCCGTAGTAGAAGCCTCGTCCGATGTGAAGGTAAATGCAGATGAAAAATGCTGATGCTCCATTTGCATGTAGGTTGCGGAGTAGTCAACCATATTGGACGTCTCGGCACATGTGGGCTACGGAGGAGAATGCTAGGGTTGTGTCTGCGGTATAGTGTATGGCTAGCATTAATCCTGTAAGGATTTGGGTTGCTAGGCAGATACCTAGAAGAGAGCCGAAATTTCATCAGGCGGAGATATTTGAGGGTGTTGGGAGGTCAATTAGGGAGTTGTTAATTATTTTTAGTAGGGGGTGATGTTTTCGTATGTTTGGGGCCATTAGGGTGTTGGTTCTGTATATTAGTAAGAGGATTAGGATTGATAGGGCAAATGAGCTTAAATAGGCTTTGATGAGGCCTGTGTGTAGGTTGGTTGAGGTTTTGGTTGTTATGACTTGTAGGGTGGCAAGTCCTTCTGGGCCTATTTTTTTGTACCAGGATAGGTCGGCTAGGTGGGAGGATAGTTTTTGTCCTGTGTTTAGGAGGTTTGTAGAGGTTAGGCGGTGGAGTAATGGGTTGAAGTAGCCTAATGTAGATGAGAAGTTTATTGCCATGTTTTGTTTGGGCTTTGATAGGGCGTGAGTTATGTTTGATAGTTCGAGGGCTAGAATGGTTCCTAGGATCGTTAGAAGTATAGCGGCAATTTTTATGTATGTAGGTATGGTTATTGGAGGGGTGCTCGTAGGTGGGAAGTAAGTTGTGATAAGTAGGCCAGCTAGGATGCTGCCTAGTGCAAGTCGAGTGATTGGGTTAATAATTGCTGGGTCGTTTTCGTTTATTGGGGTAGTTGATGGGATGCGGGGGAATCCTGTTTGTACTAAAATAGTTATTCGTAGGCTATATGTTGCGGTGAATGTTGTGGCGAGTAGTGTTAGGAGTAGTGCTCAGGTATTAAGGTGTGATGTGTTTAGGCTTTCAATGATGAGATCTTTTGAGTAGAATCCGGCTAAGAATGGAGTTCCTATTAAGGCTAGGTTTCCGATAGTTAGGCAGGAGGTGGTTGTTGGAAGTATTTTTTGAAGGCCGCCTATTTTTCGGATGTCTTGTTCACCACTGAGGTTGTGGATAATTGATCCAGAGCACAGGAAGAGTATGGCTTTGAAGAAGGCGTGGGTTGAAATGTGTAGAAAGGCTAGCTGTGGAAGGTTTAGTCCAATTGTTACTATTATTAGTCCTAGTTGGCTAGATGTTGAGAAGGCAATAATTTTTTTGATGTCGTTTTGTGTTAGAGCACAGGTAGCGGCAAATAGTGTGGATAGTGCTCCTAGACATAAGCATAGGGTTAGGGCGGTTTGGTTGTTGGAGAGTATAGGGTGTATTCGGATTAGGAGGAAGATTCCTGCTACAACTATAGTACTTGAGTGGAGTAGGGCGGAAACTGGGGTTGGGCCTTCTATGGCAGCTGGTAGTCATGGATGTAGGCCAAATTGAGCTGACTTTCCGGTTGCGGCTAGGATGAGGCCTAGTAATGGGAGTGTTGGGGTTTGGGTATGGTTGGGCATGGTTTGTTGGATATCTCATGAGTTTATGGTGCATGCGAGTCAGGCTATACTTAGGATGAGTCCGATATCTCCGATTCGGTTATATAGGATAGCTTGTAGAGCAGCTGTATTGGCTTCTGCTCGGCCTTGCCATCATCCGATTAGGAGAAATGATATAATTCCTACCCCCTCTCATCCGATGAAAAGTAAAAATAGGTTGTTGGCGATTGTTAGTGTTAATATTGCAGTTAGGAATATTAGTAAGTATGA
Organism: Tapera naevia; assembly: GCA_033556795.1. Lineage (NCBI taxonomy): Eukaryota > Metazoa > Chordata > Aves > Cuculiformes > Neomorphidae > Tapera > Tapera naevia. The sequence continues at coordinate 9,810 of JAUMJJ010001337.1, read as the reverse complement.
GAAGAATTTTGTAATGTATGGTTCTGTAGCTATATATCAGGAGGCGAATTGTAGAATAGATCATGTTACAAATAGTGCAATGGGAAAAAATATTATTGAGTATTGGTCAATTTTAAGGTTTATTGGGATTTTAAAGTTTATAATGAATTTTCATTCTCAGATGGAGATAATGCTGTCTATGCCAGAGTATAGGAATAGTGTGGTGGGGATTAGGCTGGTGAGAAAGGCAGTTTTGACGGTTTTGGTAATTGAGCTGGGGGAGATTCTTGTAATTTTTTGTTAATAGGGTTAGTAGTGTGGGGATTAGGATTAATGCTAGTGTGAGAAGTATAGAGGTGTTAATAATTAGGATGGTTTCCACTACTTTTACTTGGATTTGCACCAAGATTAGTGGTTCCTAAGACCAGCGGATTACTGTTATCCTTTAAAAGTAAGGGGGCTGAGATTTTAGACTCAGATACAGGAATTAGCAGTTCCTGTTGGTTGAACCTCCCCTCGGCAGGTAAGAAGGTTTTAACTTCTATTTTTAGAATCACAGTCTAATGTTTGGTTTAAACTATACTTGCATAGGAAGGCTCCTGAGATAAGTTCTGGTTTAAGGATTAAGAGGAGTATAGGTATGATGTGTAGGGTTATTAGGAGGTGTTCACGTGTGGTAAAGTTCTGAATAGATGTGATGTTGGTTGGTAAAATTCCTCGTTGGGTAGTCAGTAGTATAAATAGGGTGTATGCTGCGGTAAGTAGTGTTGCGAGTCCAGTTAGGATGATTGTAAGTATTGATCAGTTGAATAGGGCAATTATGATGGTGAGTTCAGCTATTAAATTTGTTGTTGGTGGCAGGGCTATGTTTGATAGATTGGCTAGTAGTCATCAGGTTGCTGTTAGTGGTAGGAGTGGCTGTAGGCTGCGTGTTAATAATAAGATTCGGCTATGGGTACGTTCATAGTTTGTGTTGGCCAGACAGAATAGTATTGAGGAGGTGAGGCCGTGGGAGATTATGAGGATTATTGCGCCTGAGAAGGATCAGTTAGTTTGGATTAGGCTTGCAGCGATAACTAGGCCTATGTGGCTGACAGATGAGTAGGCGATGAGTGCTTTTAAGTCAGTTTGGCGTAGGCAGATTGAGCTGGTTATGAGTGCTCCTCATAAAGATAAAGCAAGGAATGGGTATTGTAGTGAGTTTAATGTGGGGTTTATTAGGATAGTAATCCGTATAATGCCATATCCTCCGAGCTTTAGAAGTAGTGCTGCTAGAAGCATGGAGCCTGCAATTGGGGCTTCTACATGTGCTTTTGGTAGTCATAAGTGTAGGCCGTATAGTGGGGCTTTTACTATAAATGCTATTAGTAGTGCAATTCCTGAGAGGATAGTGGTTCATGATTTTGGGAGTGAGAGGTTGGTTAAGTTTAGTATTGTTAAGTGAAGAGTCCCTGTTTGTGTGTGAAGGTGTAGGATTGTTACTAATAGTGGGAGGGAGCTAATTAGGGTATAAAATAGGAGGTAGATGCCAGCACTTAGGCGTTCGGGTTGGTTGCCCCATCGGGTAATGAGGATTAGGGTTGGAATGAGGGTTGCTTCAAATGTAATATAAAATATTATAAGTTCTGTGGTTGAGAAGGCTAGAATAATAAATGGTTGAATTATGATTAGGGTGGCTGCAAAGATTCGTTTGCGTGTTAAGGGTTCGTGGTGTAGATGGTTTTGGCTTGCTATAATTATTAGGGGAAGCAATCAGCATGATAGGGTAAGGAGGGGGGATGAGATTTGGTCAATACCTGTTCATTGGGTTAGAGTTTTGTGTGGGAAATATGTGGGGGATAGTCAGTGTAGGCTGATGGTGGCGATTATTAGGCTGTGTAGGGTGATGTTAGTTCATAGGGCTTTTTGGGTGGAGAGTAGGGCTGTTGGGAGAAGTATAATTGTTGGTAGGATAATTTTTAGCATTGTAGGAGATTTAGGTTATGGAGGTGATCTGAGCCATGAGTTCGTGTGGATGCTACTAATATTGCCAGGCCTGTACCTGCTTCGCAAGCCGAAAATGCTAATATTAGGATTGGCATTAGAGTGTGAGAGGGTGTTTGGTTTTCGACTGGTCAGACAGTTAGGGCCACGTATATGGAGAGTATCATGCTTTCTAGGCATAGTAGGGCTGAGATTAGGTGAGTGCGGTGGAAAGCGAGTCCTAGGCTGCTCAGGGTGAAGGTAGAGTAGAAACTTAAGTGTATGAGTGACATTAAGAAAGTCATAGGGCTTAGCTATGATCTGTTGAGCCGAAATCAACTGTCGTGTTTAGACTAACTTTCTTTTTTTGTTTATTCTGCTCATTCTAGGCCACCTTGTGTTCATTCATAAATAAGTCCTAGGGTGAGTAATAGGATAATAGTGGATGTTCAGGTTATGGTAGTGATAGGGGATTGGAGCTGGGTGGCTCATGGTAGGGGTAGTAGTAGTGCGATTTCTAGGTCGAATAGTAGGAATAGAATTGCTACTAGAAAGAATCGGATAGAGAAGGGGAGACGTGCGGAGCCAAGAGGGTCAAAACCACATTCGTATGGGGATAATTTTTCTGAATCTGGATTAATTTGAGTAATTCAGAAGTTTAGTGTGGTTAAAATAATGCTTAGGGTTAGGGAGAGGGTGAATATAAATGTGATTATGTTAATTGCTCTTCTCTGGGGTTGAACCAGATTCTATAGATTGGAAGTCAATTATAATAATTATACTAGAAGAGCAGGATCCTCATCAGTAGATTGTTATGTAGAGGAATAATCAGATGACGTCTACGAAGTGTCAGTATCAGGCAGCGGCTTCAAATCCGAAGTGGTGATTTGGTGTAAAGTGGAATATGATTAGTCGTAGTAGGCAGATAGTGAGGAAAGATGATCCGATGAGTACGTGGAGGCCGTGAAATCCGGTGGCGACAAAAAAGGTTGAACCGTAAACTCCGTCGGCGATTGAGAATGGTGCTTCATAATATTCTATTCCTTGGAGGGCTGTGAAGTAGAACCCTAGGAGGATTGTTAGGGTTAATGCATGGATTGCTTGTTTTCGGTTGCCTTCTGTAATGCTATGGTGTGCTCATGTTACGGTTACTCCTGAAGCCAGTAGAATGGCTGTATTTAGTAAGGGCACTTCTATGGGGTTTAGTGGTTTGATTCCTGCTGGGGGTCATTGGCCGCCTAGTTCTGGCGTTGGTACTAAGCTAGAGTGGAAAAAGGCTCAGAAGAATCCAAGAAAGAAGAATGCTTCGGATGTAATGAATAGGATTATTCCGTATCGTAGTCCTTTTTGGACCGGGAGAGTGTGATGTCCTTGGAAGGTACTCTCACGAATAATATCTCGTCATCATTGGATTATAACAAGAATTATGGAGAATAATCCTAGGCTGAGAAGTTGTATGGAGTTTTGGTGAAATCATATGACAAGGCCTGATGTTGTTAGTAGAGCAGCTGCTGCTCCGGAGATGGGCCATGGGCTAGGGTCTACTATGTGATATGAGTGTGCTTGGTGGGCCATTAGATGTTTTCTTGTAAGTATAAGGTTAGTAGGAGGACAAAGACGTAAGCTTGAATTATGGCTACTGCAATTTCTAGGATTGTTAGGAGGAGTAGGATGGTAGTAGTCAGTATAGATACTGCTGGAAGAATGGGGAGAAGGACTACAGCTGCTGTTGAGATGAGTTGAATGAGTAAATGGCCGGCGGTGAGGTTTGCTGTGAGTCGGACTCCTAAGGCTAGGGGGCGAATAAGGAGACTGATGGTTTCGATTATAATTAGGGCGGGGATTTAGGGGGGTGGGTGTTCCTTCTGGGAGAAGGTGGCCTAAGGAGATTGAGGGTTGGTTTCGTAGGCCTGTGAGTAGGGTAGCTAGTCATAAAGGAAGGGCGAGGGCTATGTTTATTGATAGTTGGGTGGTGGGGGTGAATGTATATGGGAGTAGGCCTAGTAGGTTAATTGTAAGTAGTAATAGTATAAGGGAGGTTAAAATTAGGGCTCATTTGTGTCCTTTTTTGTCTAGGGGAATTATTAGTTGTTTTGTGATTAAGTGGATAACTCAGGATTGGAGGGTAGAGAGTCGGTTTGTAATTCATCGGTTACCTTGGGCTGGGATAAGTAGCACAGGGAATAATATTGAGATAAGGATTAGTGGGATTCCTAGGAGGGATGGGCTTATAAATTGGTCGAAGAAGCTTAAAGTCATGGTCAGGCTCATGAGGTGGTTTTATTAAGTATGGTTGGTTTGTTGATTGGGGGGTTAGTTTGGGTGAAGGATAAAAGTTTTGGTTGAATAGTTAGTGTGAAAGTAAGTCATGTTAATAATATAATGGATAATCATGGGTTTGGATTTAGTTGTGGCATGTCATTAAGGAGGGGTATGTGTTCCTCTGTCTCTAGCTTAAAAGGCTAGTGCTGTTTGCATAGCTTCTTAATGATTAGGATGAAAGGAGTGAGGATCAGTTTTCGAAGTGGGTGAGTGGAGTGGATTCTACTACGATGGGTATGTAGCTGTGGTTTGCGCCACAAATTTCGGAGCATTGGCCGTAGAAGATTCCGGGCCGGGTAGTGATAAATGATGTTTGGTTTAGTCGTCCTGGGATTGCGTCTGTTTTAACTCCTAGGGTGGGAACTGCTCAGGAGTGTAGGACATCCCCTGCGGTGATGATGACACGCACGTGGGATTCTGTTGGAATTACAACTCGATGGTCTACTTCTAGTAGTCGGAAGTGTCCTGGTAAAAGGTCTGTTGTGGGGATTATGTATGAGTCGAATGTTAGGTCTTTAAAGTCTGTGTATTCGTAGGATCAATATCATTGGTGGCCAATGGCTTTTAGGGTTAAGTCTGGTTCATCCACTTCGTCTATTATATATAAAATTTGTAAAGATGGTAGGGCTAGTAGGATAAGGACGATTGCTGGTAGGATTGTCCAGATGAGTTCAATTTCTTGTGCATCTACAGTGTTTGAGGAAAGTTTTTCTAATAGTATAAGTGTTAATAAGTAGAGGACGAGAGTGCAGATTGCTAGGGCTACTATTAGGGCATGGTCGTGGAATTCGACAAGTTCTTCTATGATTGGGGAGGAGGCGTCTTGAAATCCGAATTGAGATGGGTTAGCCATTTGAGATATGTAGAGGTTTCATCTACAATTTAGTCTTGACGAGGCTATGTAATAGTTTTACTAATATCTCATAAGAAAGAAGCATGAGTGGTTTGATGCGGTTGGCTTGAAACCAGCATATGAGGGTTCGATTCCTTCCTTTCTTGTACTTGGACAAAGGCTGGTTCTTCAAAGGTATGGTGTGGTGGAGGGCAGCCGTGGATTCATTCAATATTAGTGGTAGGGAGTTCTGGTTGGATTACTTTTCGTTTTGATGCGAAGGCTTCTCAGATGATAAATATTAGCATAATTACAGCTGTTAATGAGATGAGAGAGCCAATAGATGACATGGTGTTTCATAGGGTATATGCGTCTGGATAGTCGGAGTAACGGCGTGGCATGCCTGCTAGGCCTAGGAAGTGTTGTGGGAAGAATGTTAGGTTAACGCCAGTGAATATTACTCCGAAGTGTGCTTTAGCTCATGTAGGGTGGAGGGTATATCCGGTGAATAATGGAAATCAGTGGGTGAAACCTGCTAGGATAGCAAATACTGCTCCTATTGATAATACATAGTGGAAATGGGCAACTACGTAGTAAGTGTCGTGTAGAGCAATGTCTAGGGATGAGTTTGCTAGGATGATTCCAGTTAGGCCTCCAATGGTGAATAAGAAAATGAAGCCTATGGCTCATAGCATGGGGGGGTCTCATTTGATGGTGCCGCCGTGCAGTGTAGCTAGTCAGCTGAATACTTTAATACCGGTTGGGATTGCGATGATTATAGTGGCTGATGTAAAGTATGCTCGGGTATCTACATCTATTCCTACTGTAAATATGTGATGCGCTCATACAATAAAACCTAGGAATCCGATTGATAATATGGCCCAAACTATTCCTATGTAGCCGAAGGGTTCTTTTTTGCCTGCATAGTATGCTACTACGTGTGAGATAATTCCGAAGCCGGGTAGGATCAGGATGTAGACTTCTGGGTGTCCAAAGAATCAAAACAGGTGTTGGTATAGAACTGGGTCTCCTCCGCCAGCGGGGTCGAAGAATGTAGTGTTTAGGTTTCGATCTGTTAATAGTATTGTGATTCCAGCAGCAAGTACGGGAAGTGAAGGAGTAGGAGAACGGCAGTAATGAGTACAGATCATACGAATAATGGGGTTTGGTATTGTGAGAGGGCTGGAGGTTTTATGTTGATGGCGGTTGTGATGAAATTGATAGCTCCTAGAATTGATGACACTCCTGCTAAGTGTAGGGAGAAGATGGCCAGATCTACGGATGCACCAGCGTGGGCAAGGTTTCCGGCTAAGGGGGGGTATACTGTTCATCCTGTTCCTGCTCCTGCTTCTACTGTGGATGAGGCAAGTAAAAGTAGGAAGGATGGTGGTAGGAGTCAAAAGCTTATATTGTTTATGCGGGGGAATGCTATGTCGGGTGCGCCAATTATGAGGGGTACTAGTCAGTTTCCAAAGCCTCCGATTATAATTGGCATAACTATAAAGAAGATTATTACAAAGGCATGTGCGGTGACAATTACATTGTAAATTTGATCGTCACCTAGTAAGGTTCCGGGCTGTCCTAGTTCTGCACGGATAAGCAGGCTTAGGGCGGTTCCGATTATACCTGCTCAGGCACCGAAGATTAGGTATAGGGTGCCGATATCTTTGTGGTTGGTTGAGAATAATCATCGGGTAGTGGTGGTCACAGGTAAGATGGCTGAGTGTTGAGGCGTTAGGCTGTAGACCTTTTTACAGAGGTTCAATTCCTCTTCTTATCGGCTCTGTAGTGAAGTTCATGTTGAGTTGCAAGCTCATCGATGTACGTTGTAGACGTGCCGGAGTCTTAGGGTGTAGACAGAGGCCTGTTGGTTTAGGCGTCTAGCTGTTAACTAGGATGTTGTGGGATCGAAGCCCGCCTGTCTAGTATAAGGCCCTAACTTAATTAGAGTATCTGAGTTGCATTCAGAAGGTGTAGGTTAATATCCTGCGGGTCTTATCAGAAACTAAGAGGTTTTAGCTCTTGTTTAAGGCTTTGAAGGCCTTCGGTTTGTAGTTTATCCTAAGTTTCTAGTTAATGGTTAAAATTATTGGGGATAGAGGTAGGAGTGTGAGGGATAGGGAGGTGGTGATAGCAATTAGGATATTAGATGTCTTATTGGTGTGTCATTGTTTTATATGATTGGCAGAGTTTGGTGGGAGTGTGATTGTTGAGTAATATGTGAGGCGCAGATAGAAGAATAAGCTTAATAAGGAGAGGAGGGCGATGATTGTTGCTGTTGTTGTTATTTCTTGTTTTGTAAGATTATGGATGATAAATCATTTTGGTAGGAATCCTGTTAATGGGGGAAGTCCTGCAAGGGATAGTATGGTTAATATTATGGTAGCTATCAGGATTGGGGCTTTTGTTCAAGAAATTATTATTGTGGATAGTTTTATGGACTTAGTTGTATTAAGGATAAGGAAAATAGGGATGGTTAGTAAGGAATATACATAGAAGTTGATTATGGTGAGTTTAGGGCTGTAGATTAGAATAATGGTTATTCAGCCTAGGTGGGAAATAGATGAGAAAGCTAGGATTTTTCGGGTTTGTGTTTGGTTTAGGCCTATTCAGCCCCCTAAGGCTGCAGAGGCAATGGCTATGAAGGTTAGTAGTGTTGGGTGGAGGGATGGGGATACTATAAATAAAATAGTGAGTGGTGGCAGTTTTATGATTGTAGATAATAAAAGTGCTGTGGTTATAGATGATCCTTGGATGACTTCTGGAAATCAAAAGTGAAATGGTACTAGTCCAAGTTTTATTGCGATTGCAGTTGTAAGTAGAATGCAGGCTGTTGGGTGGTTTAGTTGAGTGAGGTCTCACTGGCCGTTTGAGTAGGCATTGATAATGCTTGTAAATAGGATTAGTGCTGATGCAGTAGCTTGGACTAGGAAGTACTTAATTGTAGCTTCAATTGCGCGTGGGTGATGGGATTTGGCGATTAATGGGATAATTGCTAGGGTATTGATTTCTAGGCCTGTTCAGGCCATAATTCAGTGGTTGCTTGAGATTGTAATGGCTGTGCCTAGTATAAGACTTAGTGTGAAGATTAGTTTTGCATATGGGCTCATTAGTAGGGGAGGGAGTTAAACCATCATTTTCGGGGTATGGGCCCGATAGCTTTGTTAGCTGACTCTACTAGGAAATAATATAGAGGAAGTATGAAGAGCTTTGATCTCTTTTGTGTAGGTTCGAGTCCTACTTTTCTAAGGTGTTCAGATAGGAAATGAGAGGGTTAGTGTACCTCTATATTCACTTTATCATAGTGATCCTTTTGTTCAGGCACATTTCCTTGGGCATGTCTTGAGTATGGGGGTAATCCTGCATAACAGATTGGTATGCTGGTGTGTCATAAGCATAGGGCTAGTGTTAGTGGTAAGAAATTTTTTCATAGGAGGTGTATGAGCTGGTCGTAGCGGAATCGAGGATATGAGGCGCGAACTCATAGAAAACCAGAGGACAGTAGTAGGATTTTTGTAGCTATAATAATAGGGAATAGCTCTAGGGGTGGGTTTAGTGAACTTGGGTTGAGGAATAGAATGGTGGTTAGTGTGTTTATTAGTATAATGTTTGCGTATTCGGCTAGGAAGAAAAGAGCGAAAGGACCTGCAGCGTATTCGACATTAAATCCGGAGACTAGTTCTGACTCTCCTTCTGTGAGGTCGAATGGGGCACGGTTTGTTTCGGCTAGGGTTGAAATATACCATATCATTGCAAGGGGTCAGGAAGAGAAGATAAGGTAAAGTGGTTCTTGGGTGGTAATGAGGGTATTTAGGGAGTAGTTTCCGCTTAATATAATTACGGAGAGCAGGATGATAGCTAGTGTAACTTCATATGAAATTGTTTGTGCTACTGCACGTAGGGCTCCGATTAGGGCATATTTTGAGTTGGAGGCTCATCCAGATCATAGGATTGAGTATACGGCTAGGCTTGATATGGCTAACAGGAATAGTAGTCCTAGGTTCAAGTCGGCTAGGGAAAATGGAAGTGGGAGGGGGATTCAGATTGTGATTGCCAATAGTAGTGCTAGTATTGGGGTTACGATAAATAAGAATGGAGATGAAGTAGATGGTCGGATTGGTTCTTTAATAAATAGTTTTACACCATCTGCTACAGGTTGTAGTAAACCAAATGGGCCTACAACGTTTGGGCCTTTTCGGGATTGTATGTAGCTTAGGATTTTTCGTTCTACTAGGGTTAGGAAGGCTACAGCAAGTAAAATTGGGATAGCATAGGACAGTGATATAAAGAGGAGGGTAAGGGTAGAGGGTTTTGACATAGTTGATGAAAGCTAGGGAGAGGACTTGAACCTCTGGGTAAAGGGCTTAAGCCTTTTGCATTTACCAAGCTCTGCCACGCTAGCGGCCCTTTTCTAGGGCATTGGTTATATGTTAATATCCATTATAGTAGTTTAGTTGAGTTCACTACTTGAGGGAGGGCGTGTTGGGTAATATTGGCCCTGCTTTCCCGGTCCTTTCGTACTAGGGAAGGCCTAGTCATAGATAGAAACCGACCTGGATTGCTCCGGTCTGAACTCAGATCACGTAGGACTGTTAATCGTTGAACAAACGAACCCTTAATAGCGGCTGCACCATTAGGATGTCCTGATCCAACATCGAGGTCGTAAACCTCCTTGTCGATATGGGCTCTTGAAGGAGATTGCGCTGTTATCCCTG
>JAUMJJ010001336.1:0-26177 GCA_033556795.1 Tapera naevia | reverse complement strand
GGTAATGAGGATTAGGGTTGGAATGAGGGTTGCTTCAAATGTAATATAAAATATTATAAGTTCTGTGGTTGAGAAGGCTAGAATAATAAATGGTTGAATTATGATTAGGGTGGCTGCAAAGATTCGTTTGCGTGTTAAGGGTTCGTGGTGTAGATGGTTTTGGCTTGCTATAATTATTAGGGGAAGCAATCAGCATGATAGGGTAAGGAGGGGGGATGAGATTTGGTCAATACCTGTTCATTGGGTTAGAGTTTTGTGTGGGAAATATGTGGGGGATAGTCAGTGTAGGCTGATGGTGGCGATTATTAGGCTGTGTAGGGTGATGTTAGTTCATAGGGCTTTTTGGGTGGAGAGTAGGGCTGTTGGGAGAAGTATAATTGTTGGTAGGATAATTTTTAGCATTGTAGGAGATTTAGGTTATGGAGGTGATCTGAGCCATGAGTTCGTGTGGATGCTACTAATATTGCCAGGCCTGTACCTGCTTCGCAAGCCGAAAATGCTAATATTAGGATTGGCATTAGAGTGTGAGAGGGTGTTTGGTTTTCGACTGGTCAGACAGTTAGGGCCACGTATATGGAGAGTATCATGCTTTCTAGGCATAGTAGGGCTGAGATTAGGTGAGTGCGGTGGAAAGCGAGTCCTAGGCTGCTCAGGGTGAAGGTAGAGTAGAAACTTAAGTGTATGAGTGACATTAAGAAAGTCATAGGGCTTAGCTATGATCTGTTGAGCCGAAATCAACTGTCGTGTTTAGACTAACTTTCTTTTTTTGTTTATTCTGCTCATTCTAGGCCACCTTGTGTTCATTCATAAATAAGTCCTAGGGTGAGTAATAGGATAATAGTGGATGTTCAGGTTATGGTAGTGATAGGGGATTGGAGCTGGGTGGCTCATGGTAGGGGTAGTAGTAGTGCGATTTCTAGGTCGAATAGTAGGAATAGAATTGCTACTAGAAAGAATCGGATAGAGAAGGGGAGACGTGCGGAGCCAAGAGGGTCAAAACCACATTCGTATGGGGATAATTTTTCTGAATCTGGATTAATTTGAGTAATTCAGAAGTTTAGTGTGGTTAAAATAATGCTTAGGGTTAGGGAGAGGGTGAATATAAATGTGATTATGTTAATTGCTCTTCTCTGGGGTTGAACCAGATTCTATAGATTGGAAGTCAATTATAATAATTATACTAGAAGAGCAGGATCCTCATCAGTAGATTGTTATGTAGAGGAATAATCAGATGACGTCTACGAAGTGTCAGTATCAGGCAGCGGCTTCAAATCCGAAGTGGTGATTTGGTGTAAAGTGGAATATGATTAGTCGTAGTAGGCAGATAGTGAGGAAAGATGATCCGATGAGTACGTGGAGGCCGTGAAATCCGGTGGCGACAAAAAAGGTTGAACCGTAAACTCCGTCGGCGATTGAGAATGGTGCTTCATAATATTCTATTCCTTGGAGGGCTGTGAAGTAGAACCCTAGGAGGATTGTTAGGGTTAATGCATGGATTGCTTGTTTTCGGTTGCCTTCTGTAATGCTATGGTGTGCTCATGTTACGGTTACTCCTGAAGCCAGTAGAATGGCTGTATTTAGTAAGGGCACTTCTATGGGGTTTAGTGGTTTGATTCCTGCTGGGGGTCATTGGCCGCCTAGTTCTGGCGTTGGTACTAAGCTAGAGTGGAAAAAGGCTCAGAAGAATCCAAGAAAGAAGAATGCTTCGGATGTAATGAATAGGATTATTCCGTATCGTAGTCCTTTTTGGACCGGGAGAGTGTGATGTCCTTGGAAGGTACTCTCACGAATAATATCTCGTCATCATTGGATTATAACAAGAATTATGGAGAATAATCCTAGGCTGAGAAGTTGTATGGAGTTTTGGTGAAATCATATGACAAGGCCTGATGTTGTTAGTAGAGCAGCTGCTGCTCCGGAGATGGGCCATGGGCTAGGGTCTACTATGTGATATGAGTGTGCTTGGTGGGCCATTAGATGTTTTCTTGTAAGTATAAGGTTAGTAGGAGGACAAAGACGTAAGCTTGAATTATGGCTACTGCAATTTCTAGGATTGTTAGGAGGAGTAGGATGGTAGTAGTCAGTATAGATACTGCTGGAAGAATGGGGAGAAGGACTACAGCTGCTGTTGAGATGAGTTGAATGAGTAAATGGCCGGCGGTGAGGTTTGCTGTGAGTCGGACTCCTAAGGCTAGGGGGCGAATAAGGAGACTGATGGTTTCGATTATAATTAGGGCGGGGATTAGGGGGGTGGGTGTTCCTTCTGGGAGAAGGTGGCCTAAGGAGATTGAGGGTTGGTTTCGTAGGCCTGTGAGTAGGGTAGCTAGTCATAAAGGAAGGGCGAGGGCTATGTTTATTGATAGTTGGGTGGTGGGGGTGAATGTATATGGGAGTAGGCCTAGTAGGTTAATTGTAAGTAGTAATAGTATAAGGGAGGTTAAAATTAGGGCTCATTTGTGTCCTTTTTTGTCTAGGGGAATTATTAGTTGTTTTGTGATTAAGTGGATAACTCAGGATTGGAGGGTAGAGAGTCGGTTTGTAATTCATCGGTTACCTTGGGCTGGGATAAGTAGCACAGGGAATAATATTGAGATAAGGATTAGTGGGATTCCTAGGAGGGATGGGCTTATAAATTGGTCGAAGAAGCTTAAAGTCATGGTCAGGCTCATGAGGTGGTTTTATTAAGTATGGTTGGTTTGTTGATTGGGGGGTTAGTTTGGGTGAAGGATAAAAGTTTTGGTTGAATAGTTAGTGTGAAAGTAAGTCATGTTAATAATATAATGGATAATCATGGGTTTGGATTTAGTTGTGGCATGTCATTAAGGAGGGGTATGTGTTCCTCTGTCTCTAGCTTAAAAGGCTAGTGCTGTTTGCATAGCTTCTTAATGATTAGGATGAAAGGAGTGAGGATCAGTTTTCGAAGTGGGTGAGTGGAGTGGATTCTACTACGATGGGTATGTAGCTGTGGTTTGCGCCACAAATTTCGGAGCATTGGCCGTAGAAGATTCCGGGCCGGGTAGTGATAAATGATGTTTGGTTTAGTCGTCCTGGGATTGCGTCTGTTTTAACTCCTAGGGTGGGAACTGCTCAGGAGTGTAGGACATCCCCTGCGGTGATGATGACACGCACGTGGGATTCTGTTGGAATTACAACTCGATGGTCTACTTCTAGTAGTCGGAAGTGTCCTGGTAAAAGGTCTGTTGTGGGGATTATGTATGAGTCGAATGTTAGGTCTTTAAAGTCTGTGTATTCGTAGGATCAATATCATTGGTGGCCAATGGCTTTTAGGGTTAAGTCTGGTTCATCCACTTCGTCTATTATATATAAAATTTGTAAAGATGGTAGGGCTAGTAGGATAAGGACGATTGCTGGTAGGATTGTCCAGATGAGTTCAATTTCTTGTGCATCTACAGTGTTTGAGGAAAGTTTTTCTAATAGTATAAGTGTTAATAAGTAGAGGACGAGAGTGCAGATTGCTAGGGCTACTATTAGGGCATGGTCGTGGAATTCGACAAGTTCTTCTATGATTGGGGAGGAGGCGTCTTGAAATCCGAATTGAGATGGGTTAGCCATTTGAGATATGTAGAGGTTTCATCTACAATTTAGTCTTGACGAGGCTATGTAATAGTTTTACTAATATCTCATAAGAAAGAAGCATGAGTGGTTTGATGCGGTTGGCTTGAAACCAGCATATGAGGGTTCGATTCCTTCCTTTCTTGTACTTGGACAAAGGCTGGTTCTTCAAAGGTATGGTGTGGTGGAGGGCAGCCGTGGATTCATTCAATATTAGTGGTAGGGAGTTCTGGTTGGATTACTTTTCGTTTTGATGCGAAGGCTTCTCAGATGATAAATATTAGCATAATTACAGCTGTTAATGAGATGAGAGAGCCAATAGATGACATGGTGTTTCATAGGGTATATGCGTCTGGATAGTCGGAGTAACGGCGTGGCATGCCTGCTAGGCCTAGGAAGTGTTGTGGGAAGAATGTTAGGTTAACGCCAGTGAATATTACTCCGAAGTGTGCTTTAGCTCATGTAGGGTGGAGGGTATATCCGGTGAATAATGGAAATCAGTGGGTGAAACCTGCTAGGATAGCAAATACTGCTCCTATTGATAATACATAGTGGAAATGGGCAACTACGTAGTAAGTGTCGTGTAGAGCAATGTCTAGGGATGAGTTTGCTAGGATGATTCCAGTTAGGCCTCCAATGGTGAATAAGAAAATGAAGCCTATGGCTCATAGCATGGGGGGGTCTCATTTGATGGTGCCGCCGTGCAGTGTAGCTAGTCAGCTGAATACTTTAATACCGGTTGGGATTGCGATGATTATAGTGGCTGATGTAAAGTATGCTCGGGTATCTACATCTATTCCTACTGTAAATATGTGATGCGCTCATACAATAAAACCTAGGAATCCGATTGATAATATGGCCCAAACTATTCCTATGTAGCCGAAGGGTTCTTTTTTGCCTGCATAGTATGCTACTACGTGTGAGATAATTCCGAAGCCGGGTAGGATCAGGATGTAGACTTCTGGGTGTCCAAAGAATCAAAACAGGTGTTGGTATAGAACTGGGTCTCCTCCGCCAGCGGGGTCGAAGAATGTAGTGTTTAGGTTTCGATCTGTTAATAGTATTGTGATTCCAGCAGCAAGTACGGGAAGTGATAGGAGTAGGAGAACGGCAGTAATGAGTACAGATCATACGAATAATGGGGTTTGGTATTGTGAGAGGGCTGGAGGTTTTATGTTGATGGCGGTTGTGATGAAATTGATAGCTCCTAGAATTGATGACACTCCTGCTAAGTGTAGGGAGAAGATGGCCAGATCTACGGATGCACCAGCGTGGGCAAGGTTTCCGGCTAAGGGGGGGTATACTGTTCATCCTGTTCCTGCTCCTGCTTCTACTGTGGATGAGGCAAGTAAAAGTAGGAAGGATGGTGGTAGGAGTCAAAAGCTTATATTGTTTATGCGGGGGAATGCTATGTCGGGTGCGCCAATTATGAGGGGTACTAGTCAGTTTCCAAAGCCTCCGATTATAATTGGCATAACTATAAAGAAGATTATTACAAAGGCATGTGCGGTGACAATTACATTGTAAATTTGATCGTCACCTAGTAAGGTTCCGGGCTGTCCTAGTTCTGCACGGATAAGCAGGCTTAGGGCGGTTCCGATTATACCTGCTCAGGCACCGAAGATTAGGTATAGGGTGCCGATATCTTTGTGGTTGGTTGAGAATAATCATCGGGTAGTGGTGGTCACAGGTAAGATGGCTGAGTGTTGAGGCGTTAGGCTGTAGACCTTTTTACAGAGGTTCAATTCCTCTTCTTATCGGCTCTGTAGTGAAGTTCATGTTGAGTTGCAAGCTCATCGATGTACGTTGTAGACGTGCCGGAGTCTTAGGGTGTAGACAGAGGCCTGTTGGTTTAGGCGTCTAGCTGTTAACTAGGATGTTGTGGGATCGAAGCCCGCCTGTCTAGTATAAGGCCCTAACTTAATTAGAGTATCTGAGTTGCATTCAGAAGGTGTAGGTTAATATCCTGCGGGTCTTATCAGAAACTAAGAGGTTTTAGCTCTTGTTTAAGGCTTTGAAGGCCTTCGGTTTGTAGTTTATCCTAAGTTTCTAGTTAATGGTTAAAATTATTGGGGATAGAGGTAGGAGTGTGAGGGATAGGGAGGTGGTGATAGCAATTAGGATATTAGATGTCTTATTGGTGTGTCATTGTTTTATATGATTGGCAGAGTTTGGTGGGAGTGTGATTGTTGAGTAATATGTGAGGCGCAGATAGAAGAATAAGCTTAATAAGGAGAGGAGGGCGATGATTGTTGCTGTTGTTGTTATTTCTTGTTTTGTAAGATTATGGATGATAAATCATTTTGGTAGGAATCCTGTTAATGGGGGAAGTCCTGCAAGGGATAGTATGGTTAATATTATGGTAGCTATCAGGATTGGGGCTTTTGTTCAAGAAATTATTATTGTGGATAGTTTTATGGACTTAGTTGTATTAAGGATAAGGAAAATAGGGATGGTTAGTAAGGAATATACATAGAAGTTGATTATGGTGAGTTTAGGGCTGTAGATTAGAATAATGGTTATTCAGCCTAGGTGGGAAATAGATGAGAAAGCTAGGATTTTTCGGGTTTGTGTTTGGTTTAGGCCTATTCAGCCCCCTAAGGCTGCAGAGGCAATGGCTATGAAGGTTAGTAGTGTTGGGTGGAGGGATGGGGATACTATAAATAAAATAGTGAGTGGTGGCAGTTTTATGATTGTAGATAATAAAAGTGCTGTGGTTATAGATGATCCTTGGATGACTTCTGGAAATCAAAAGTGAAATGGTACTAGTCCAAGTTTTATTGCGATTGCAGTTGTAAGTAGAATGCAGGCTGTTGGGTGGTTTAGTTGAGTGAGGTCTCACTGGCCGTTTGAGTAGGCATTGATAATGCTTGTAAATAGGATTAGTGCTGATGCAGTAGCTTGGACTAGGAAGTACTTAATTGTAGCTTCAATTGCGCGTGGGTGATGGGATTTGGCGATTAATGGGATAATTGCTAGGGTATTGATTTCTAGGCCTGTTCAGGCCATAATTCAGTGGTTGCTTGAGATTGTAATGGCTGTGCCTAGTATAAGACTTAGTGTGAAGATTAGTTTTGCATATGGGCTCATTAGTAGGGGAGGGAGTTAAACCATCATTTTCGGGGTATGGGCCCGATAGCTTTGTTAGCTGACTCTACTAGGAAATAATATAGAGGAAGTATGAAGAGCTTTGATCTCTTTTGTGTAGGTTCGAGTCCTACTTTTCTAAGGTGTTCAGATAGGAAATGAGAGGGTTAGTGTACCTCTATATTCACTTTATCATAGTGATCCTTTTGTTCAGGCACATTTCCTTGGGCATGTCTTGAGTATGGGGGTAATCCTGCATAACAGATTGGTATGCTGGTGTGTCATAAGCATAGGGCTAGTGTTAGTGGTAAGAAATTTTTTCATAGGAGGTGTATGAGCTGGTCGTAGCGGAATCGAGGATATGAGGCGCGAACTCATAGAAAACCAGAGGACAGTAGTAGGATTTTTGTAGCTATAATAATAGGGAATAGCTCTAGGGGTGGGTTTAGTGAACTTGGGTTGAGGAATAGAATGGTGGTTAGTGTGTTTATTAGTATAATGTTTGCGTATTCGGCTAGGAAGAAAAGAGCGAAAGGACCTGCAGCGTATTCGACATTAAATCCGGAGACTAGTTCTGACTCTCCTTCTGTGAGGTCGAATGGGGCACGGTTTGTTTCGGCTAGGGTTGAAATATACCATATCATTGCAAGGGGTCAGGAAGAGAAGATAAGGTAAAGTGGTTCTTGGGTGGTAATGAGGGTATTTAGGGAGTAGTTTCCGCTTAATATAATTACGGAGAGCAGGATGATAGCTAGTGTAACTTCATATGAAATTGTTTGTGCTACTGCACGTAGGGCTCCGATTAGGGCATATTTTGAGTTGGAGGCTCATCCAGATCATAGGATTGAGTATACGGCTAGGCTTGATATGGCTAACAGGAATAGTAGTCCTAGGTTCAAGTCGGCTAGGGAAAATGGAAGTGGGAGGGGGATTCAGATTGTGATTGCCAATAGTAGTGCTAGTATTGGGGTTACGATAAATAAGAATGGAGATGAAGTAGATGGTCGGATTGGTTCTTTAATAAATAGTTTTACACCATCTGCTACAGGTTGTAGTAAACCAAATGGGCCTACAACGTTTGGGCCTTTTCGGGATTGTATGTAGCTTAGGATTTTTCGTTCTACTAGGGTTAGGAAGGCTACAGCAAGTAAAATTGGGATAGCATAGGACAGTGATATAAAGAGGAGGGTAAGGGTAGAGGGTTTTGACATAGTTGATGAAAGCTAGGGAGAGGACTTGAACCTCTGGGTAAAGGGCTTAAGCCTTTTGCATTTACCAAGCTCTGCCACGCTAGCGGCCCTTTTCTAGGGCATTGGTTATATGTTAATATCCATTATAGTAGTTTAGTTGAGTTCACTACTTGAGGGAGGGCGTGTTGGGTAATATTGGCCCTGCTTTCCCGGTCCTTTCGTACTAGGGAAGGCCTAGTCATAGATAGAAACCGACCTGGATTGCTCCGGTCTGAACTCAGATCACGTAGGACTGTTAATCGTTGAACAAACGAACCCTTAATAGCGGCTGCACCATTAGGATGTCCTGATCCAACATCGAGGTCGTAAACCTCCTTGTCGATATGGGCTCTTGAAGGAGATTGCGCTGTTATCCCTGGGGTAGCTTGGTTCATTACTCAGTTGTACTGGGTCTGATTACTATTAGCACATTGAGATGTCACTCTTAGTTAAGAGTTGTGGTCTTATTTTTGGAGGATTTGTTTTTCTCCAAGGTCGCCCCAACCAAAAAATATGAGCCATTGTCTAGTAAGTTGTAGGCCTAGTAGGCTTGGTTAGTGTTGGTGATGGCCATTGATTTTTAAGTTCCACAGGGTCTTCTCGTCTTATGGGTTCATTCCTGCTTTTGCACAGGAAGATCAATTTCACTGATTATCTACAGGAGACAGTTAAGACCTCGTTTAGCCATTCATACAAGTCCCGATTTATGAGACAATTGATTGCGCTACCTTCGCACGGTTAGGATACCGCGGCCGTTAAACGTTCTGTCACTGGGCAGGCATCACCTTTAATACTTGGTTGGCTAAAGGCTATGTTTTTGGTAAACAGTCGGGTCTTGGGTTTGCCGAGTTCCTTTTGTAGATTTTAATCTTTCTAATATGCGCACCTGGGTTGGGTTAACAGTATGTTTAATATTTTGTCTTGTTAGAATTGAGGTATTAATTATGGTCTGTTAATAATTAAATGATGTAAGCTTGCGCTAGGGAGGGAAATGTTCCAAGTTACTTATTTTAGCATAAGTTCTTCTATAGGGATAGGTTAGCCTGTTAGTGGTAAGGGAGTCATGTTGTTTTAGTATTTTTAAGAGGCGAGCTTTGACGCATTCTTTAATGATGGCTGCTTAAAGGCCTACAGTAAGGATGTGGGTGTGGTGTTTATCCGCTAGGGGAGATTGTTTTCTTTTTTAAAGGGGCTGTACCCCCTTTAAATTACTCTTGACCTTCTACATGGGGGTTTGGTTAGGTTTCCTTAGAGGGAGGTCTAGAGAGAACTTAAATTCGTTTCACAGGCAACCAGCTATCACCCAGCTCGGTTGGCTTTTCACCTCTACTAACGAGTCATCCCACTCTTTTGCGACAGAGACGGGTTCGCTCATGTATAGCTGCTCGTGAGTAGCTCGCTTGGGTTTCGGGGGGGCAAGCTTAAATCCGTTTTGCTTGGTGGTTCTGGCTAAATCATGATGCAAAAGGTACAAGATTTTGTCTTTGCTATTATATGCTTAGGTTTTCATTATTATTTCATCTTTCCCTTGCGGTACAGGGGCTCTATCGCTCCGGATGATGTCCTTTTCTATCGCCTATACTAGGTTTATTGAATGTTTTAGTTAAGTGATGAAGTTAGTTTTTTGGTTAATTAGATATGAAGGGTTGGGCTAGAGTTTGGCTTCAAGGCGATCTGGGTGATGGCAGATATCTTTCAGGTGTAAGCTGAATGCTTTGGTGTTGTAGCTACGCCTTGGTATGCTAAGTACACCTTCCGGTACACTTACCTTGTTACGACTTACCTCATCTTTACCTAGTAATGTAGTATTAATTTATTAAGGGAATGTGGTTGTGACGAGGGTGACGGGCGGTATGTACGTGTCCCAGGGCCAATTTAAATGGGGCTCTCATTGTCCCTATTTACTGCTAAATCCGCCTTCCGGGAATGGTTTCACACTCCCTTCCGTGTTTCCTAGTGTTAGGAAATGTAGCCCATTGCTCCCGACTCATAAGCTATACCTTGACCTGTCTTGTTAGCGAAGTATGGTTATTGTGCCCACTGTTGTTCTTTCAAAAAGGTGAGCTGGCGACGGCGGTATGTAGGCTGGCTTAGGGCTAGAGTCGGTTGGGTAAATCGTGGGTTATCGATTATAGAACAGGCTCCTCTAGGTGGGTTTGGGACACCGCCAAGTCCTTAGAGTTTTAAGCGTTTGTGCTCGTAATTCTCAGGCGGATATCTTTGTATATGGGAAGATATCAAGATTTAGGGCCAGGCATAGTGGGGTATCTAATCCCAGTTTGGGTCCTGGCTTTCGTGGATCTAGTTTGTCTAAGGATTTAAGATCTCTTTTAGGGCGGCTTTAGTTGTAATCTGAGCTTATGACAGCTTGGTTACATTTTGATCTTAAATGTCAAGATACTGCATGTACCACTCTTTACGCCGTATTACCGTTAATTTGAGTCTCTTGTATGACCGCGGTGGCTGGCACAAGATTTACCAACTCTGGTTGCTATAACTAAGTCAAGCTTACACTTATTGCTTAATGTTAATTACTGCTGAATGCCCGTGGGGGTGTGGCTAAGCAAGGCGTCTTGGGCTACTTTGATATGGGGTGTGCCTGATACCTGCTCCTTTTATCTTGACAAGAAGGCTAAGGGCATTTACACTGGAATGCGGATACTTGCATGTATATATCTAGCAAGAACTAACGGTAAGGTTAGGACTAAGTCTTTTGTCCTCGGGGAGGTAGGGCTAACCATCTTAGCATCTTCAGTGCTATGCTTTTATTTAAGCTACGAGGACGTGAAAGGGGCTTGTGTTGTTTGTTGTTTGTTGTTTGTTGTTTGTTGTTTGTTGTTTGTTGTTTGTTGTTTGTTGTTTGTTGTTTGTTGTTTGTTGTTTGTTGTTTGTTGTTTGTTGTTTGTTTTGTTGTAGGTGGGTTTTTTAATATTTGGTAAAAATATATATAATAAATATGTAAATAATAAGTGATGTGGTGTACAAAGTGGTGGAATTATTTTAATGTAACTCCAGCGGCGGTGGAGTGTAAAAAGTGAAAAAATGTGTATAAGATAAGTAATAAAAGATGATGTTTACAATATAATGATGATGTATGGTTTGTTTGTAGGGTGTTCTTGTAGTTGAAGTTTACAACGATGGTTTTTCAGGCCATAGATCTTGGAGAGAGGCCAAGCAGGAATTATTATGACTTATTTTGTTTTTTTCTTGGGTGTAGGTTTTGTGTTGGGTGGGTTGGCGGTTGCGTCTAATCCTTCGCCATATTATGGGGTGGTTGGTTTGGTGTTGGCATCTGTGATAGGATGTGGGTGGTTGTTGAGTTTGGGAGTTTCGTTTGTGTCTTTAGTGCTTTTTATGGTGTATTTAGGGGGAATGTTAGTGGTGTTTGTATACTCTGTTTCTTTGGCAGCGGAGCCGTTTCCAGAGGCTTGGGGGGATTGGGGAGTAGTGGGGTATGGGGTTGGGTTATTTTTGGTTGTTGTTGTTGGTGTGGTTGTAGGAGGTGTGGTTGAGTGTTGAAAGGTTGGGTTAGTTACTGTTGATAATGGAGGTATGTTTTTGGTGCGGTTGGATTTTAGTGGTGTGGCAATGTTTTATTCTTTGGGGTTTGGGATGTTCTTGGTGGCGGGGTGAGGTTTGTTGTTGACGTTGTTCGTAGTTTTGGAGGTTGTGCGGGGGTTGTCGCGTGGGGCTATTCGGGCAGTTTAGTGGGGTTATCAGAAAATAGTTTAATTTAGAATACCAGCTTTGGGAGTTGGTGATAAAGGTTTAATTCCTTTTTTTCTGAGGTATGTTTTGATGTATTATGTTTGTGATGGTGACAAATGTAAGTGTTTGTTTATTTAATGAATTTTTACTGGATTGTTTGATGATGTTTTGTGATGTATGATGTAAAAAAATTTTTGTTAAGTAACGAATTTGTTTATTAATGTAGTTTGTCTAGAGTGGGAAAATGTGAAATGTGATGATAAAAATTGTGATGGGTGGAAAATTATGGTTTAGTCGGAAATTCCTAGTGTTGTTAAAATCGCCCGGGGGGGCGAAAATCGAAAAATCATATACCCTATGCATGCATTATCCTGCCACACGGGAGTTAAGCTAGTCGGATCAAGTATGTGAGGGCTATCTAAAGTGCATCAGTGTTGAGATGATTCCCCGGATACGTCGACCGTCTCATTGAGTGATTCTCTGAAAGTGATAAAAAGGCCCGTGGACCATTGTAGCCCAGGTAAATAGATTGTAAGCTCCTGCTCTAACTACCATGGGCAACCTGTGAAGGCTCCCGAAGGGAAGAGAGGGAACCAGTAGACAAAAGGCAGAAAGATGTCGGGATTACGAGGCAAAGTGCCCCTGACAGAGCTCGGTTGCATCTGTGAAAACCAATATATATCCAACTACCAATTGATGACCCTGAAATAGGAACCCGAGGCGCAAAAGAGCAAGTAGTGTCAGTGGTGTATGGTGGAAAGAATGGGCTTGAAGCTAGTATGAGGAGGTACTTCGTGCAAGGCGTTGCGGATTTCTCGTGCTGTGAACGATCAATAAATCCATCGGGTACTTTAGAAAGCTGTACCGGAACAAAGTTTCGTCGGAATAGTCCTGCTACCATTAAGGTCATTCCCTCCGGGAGGCCTCGTGTCCAGGGAAAGTCCGTTAATGTATAGAATGGCATGTCATGGTTTTAGTACGGGCAGAGTGTAAATTCCGTTAATAAGTTACACGCGGATAGCGCTTGAAAGTAGGATGTGAAAAATGCGATTTGTGTCCAGGTGTATATTAATGTATTTAGGACATGGATATAATGTATAATGTGGTACGAGAATAGTATGCTAGAGTACATAGATCCCGGCAAAAAATCCTCCGGGGGGGGGAGGGGGGGGGGCCCGGAGGAAGAAAAACTCTAAGAAGAGGTGGGATCTTCATTCTTTGGCTTACAAGACCAATGTTTTTGATAAACTATTAGAGTATTTTAGTAGTTCAGTAACTTGTTTTCTAGGGTGGCAGTGATTGGAAAGAGGATTAGAATAATAGAGAAGTAGGTGAGGGATGCTAGTTGGCCGATGATAATGAATGGGTGTTCTACTGGTTGGCTGCCTACTCATGTTAGGATGATTAGATTGGTGACTAAAATTCAGAATAATACTTGGGATAGAGGGCGAAATGTTATTGTGCGTTGTTTAGATTTATGTAGGAGTGGGGCTAGAAATAGTACTAGGACAGATGCAGCGAGTGCAAGGACTCCTCCAAGTTTGTTTGGGATTGAGCGTAGGATAGCGTATGCAAATAGGAAGTATCATTCTGGTTTAATATGAGGGGGTGTGATGAGTGGGTTTGCGGGGGTAAAGTTTTCTGGGTCGCTTAGTAGTGTTGGTGAGAAGAGGGCTAGGGTTGTCAGGAAGAGTAGTATTGTGATGAATCCCAGGATATCTTTTAGGGAGAAGTAGGGGTGGAATGGGATTTTGTCTGAATCTGATGCTAGTCCTAGTGGGTTGTTTGAACCAGTTTCGTGGAGGAAGGTGAGGTGGATTAGTGTGAGACCTGCAATTATGAATGGAAGAATAAAATGTAGGGCAAAAAATCGGGTTAGTGTCGGGTTGTCTACTGAGAAGCCTCCTCAAGCTCATTCTA
The DNA here is from genome assembly GCA_033556795.1 of Tapera naevia. Taxonomy (NCBI): domain Eukaryota; kingdom Metazoa; phylum Chordata; class Aves; order Cuculiformes; family Neomorphidae; genus Tapera; species Tapera naevia. The sequence goes on along the minus strand of JAUMJJ010001336.1, from coordinate 12,660 downwards.
CTAGGGTCTGTCCGATGTATGGGATGGCTGAGAATAGGTTAGTGATGACGGTTGCGCCTCAAAACGATATTTGTCCCCATGGGAGAACATATCCTACGAAGGCGGTTGCTATTAAGGTTAAGAGGAGGATAACTCCTGTGTTTCAGGTTTCCTTGAATAGATAGGAGCCGTAGTAGAAGCCTCGTCCGATGTGAAGGTAAATGCAGATGAAAAATGCTGATGCTCCATTTGCATGTAGGTTGCGGAGTAGTCAACCATATTGGACGTCTCGGCACATGTGGGCTACGGAGGAGAATGCTAGGGTTGTGTCTGCGGTATAGTGTATGGCTAGCATTAATCCTGTAAGGATTTGGGTTGCTAGGCAGATACCTAGAAGAGAGCCGAAATTTCATCAGGCGGAGATATTTGAGGGTGTTGGGAGGTCAATTAGGGAGTTGTTAATTATTTTTAGTAGGGGGTGATGTTTTCGTATGTTTGGGGCCATTAGGGTGTTGGTTCTGTATATTAGTAAGAGGATTAGGATTGATAGGGCAAATGAGCTTAAATAGGCTTTGATGAGGCCTGTGTGTAGGTTGGTTGAGGTTTTGGTTGTTATGACTTGTAGGGTGGCAAGTCCTTCTGGGCCTATTTTTTTGTACCAGGATAGGTCGGCTAGGTGGGAGGATAGTTTTTGTCCTGTGTTTAGGAGGTTTGTAGAGGTTAGGCGGTGGAGTAATGGGTTGAAGTAGCCTAATGTAGATGAGAAGTTTATTGCCATGTTTTGTTTGGGCTTTGATAGGGCGTGAGTTATGTTTGATAGTTCGAGGGCTAGAATGGTTCCTAGGATCGTTAGAAGTATAGCGGCAATTTTTATGTATGTAGGTATGGTTATTGGAGGGGTGCTCGTAGGTGGGAAGTAAGTTGTGATAAGTAGGCCAGCTAGGATGCTGCCTAGTGCAAGTCGAGTGATTGGGTTAATAATTGCTGGGTCGTTTTCGTTTATTGGGGTAGTTGATGGGATGCGGGGGAATCCTGTTTGTACTAAAATAGTTATTCGTAGGCTATATGTTGCGGTGAATGTTGTGGCGAGTAGTGTTAGGAGTAGTGCTCAGGTATTAAGGTGTGATGTGTTTAGGCTTTCAATGATGAGATCTTTTGAGTAGAATCCGGCTAAGAATGGAGTTCCTATTAAGGCTAGGTTTCCGATAGTTAGGCAGGAGGTGGTTGTTGGAAGTATTTTTTGAAGGCCGCCTATTTTTCGGATGTCTTGTTCACCACTGAGGTTGTGGATAATTGATCCAGAGCACAGGAAGAGTATGGCTTTGAAGAAGGCGTGGGTTGAAATGTGTAGAAAGGCTAGCTGTGGAAGGTTTAGTCCAATTGTTACTATTATTAGTCCTAGTTGGCTAGATGTTGAGAAGGCAATAATTTTTTTGATGTCGTTTTGTGTTAGAGCACAGGTAGCGGCAAATAGTGTGGATAGTGCTCCTAGACATAAGCATAGGGTTAGGGCGGTTTGGTTGTTGGAGAGTATAGGGTGTATTCGGATTAGGAGGAAGATTCCTGCTACAACTATAGTACTTGAGTGGAGTAGGGCGGAAACTGGGGTTGGGCCTTCTATGGCAGCTGGTAGTCATGGATGTAGGCCAAATTGAGCTGACTTTCCGGTTGCGGCTAGGATGAGGCCTAGTAATGGGAGTGTTGGGGTTTGGGTATGGTTGGGCATGGTTTGTTGGATATCTCATGAGTTTATGGTGCATGCGAGTCAGGCTATACTTAGGATGAGTCCGATATCTCCGATTCGGTTATATAGGATAGCTTGTAGAGCAGCTGTATTGGCTTCTGCTCGGCCTTGCCATCATCCGATTAGGAGAAATGATATAATTCCTACCCCCTCTCATCCGATGAAAAGTAAAAATAGGTTGTTGGCGATTGTTAGTGTTAATATTGCAGTTAGGAATATTAGTAAGTATGAGAAGAATTTTGTAATGTATGGTTCTGTAGCTATATATCAGGAGGCGAATTGTAGAATAGATCATGTTACAAATAGTGCAATGGGAAAAAATATTATTGAGTATTGGTCAATTTTAAGGTTTATTGGGATTTTAAAGTTTATAATGAATTTTCATTCTCAGATGGAGATAATGCTGTCTATGCCAGAGTATAGGAATAGTGTGGTGGGGATTAGGCTGGTGAGAAAGGCAGTTTTGACGGTTTTGGTAATTGAGCTGGGGGAGTTCTTGTAATTTTTTGTTAATAGGGTTAGTAGTGTGGGGATTAGGATTAATGCTAGTGTGAGAAGTATAGAGGTGTTAATAATTAGGATGGTTTCCACTACTTTTACTTGGATTTGCACCAAGATTAGTGGTTCCTAAGACCAGCGGATTACTGTTATCCTTTAAAAGTAAGGGGGCTGAGATTTTAGACTCAGATACAGGAATTAGCAGTTCCTGTTGGTTGAACCTCCCCTCGGCAGGTAAGAAGGTTTTAACTTCTATTTTTAGAATCACAGTCTAATGTTTGGTTTAAACTATACTTGCATAGGAAGGCTCCTGAGATAAGTTCTGGTTTAAGGATTAAGAGGAGTATAGGTATGATGTGTAGGGTTATTAGGAGGTGTTCACGTGTGGTAAAGTTCTGAATAGATGTGATGTTGGTTGGTAAAATTCCTCGTTGGGTAGTCAGTAGTATAAATAGGGTGTATGCTGCGGTAAGTAGTGTTGCGAGTCCAGTTAGGATGATTGTAAGTATTGATCAGTTGAATAGGGCAATTATGATGGTGAGTTCAGCTATTAAATTTGTTGTTGGTGGCAGGGCTATGTTTGATAGATTGGCTAGTAGTCATCAGGTTGCTGTTAGTGGTAGGAGTGGCTGTAGGCTGCGTGTTAATAATAAGATTCGGCTATGGGTACGTTCATAGTTTGTGTTGGCCAGACAGAATAGTATTGAGGAGGTGAGGCCGTGGGAGATTATGAGGATTATTGCGCCTGAGAAGGATCAGTTAGTTTGGATTAGGCTTGCAGCGATAACTAGGCCTATGTGGCTGACAGATGAGTAGGCGATGAGTGCTTTTAAGTCAGTTTGGCGTAGGCAGATTGAGCTGGTTATGAGTGCTCCTCATAAAGATAAAGCAAGGAATGGGTATTGTAGTGAGTTTAATGTGGGGTTTATTAGGATAGTAATCCGTATAATGCCATATCCTCCGAGCTTTAGAAGTAGTGTCTGCTAGAAGCATGGAGCCTGCAATTGGGGCTTCTACATGTGCTTTTGGTAGTCATAAGTGTAGGCCGTATAGTGGGGCTTTTACTATAAATGCTATTAGTAGTGCAATTCCTGAGAGGATAGTGGTTCATGATTTTGGGAGTGAGAGGTTGGTTAAGTTTAGTATTGTTAAGTGAAGAGTCCCTGTTTGTGTGTGAAGGTGTAGGATTGTTACTAATAGTGGGAGGGAGCTAATTAGGGTATAAAATAGGAGGTAGATGCCAGCACTTAGGCGTTCGGGTTGGTTGCCCCCATCGGGTAATGAGGATTAGGGTTGGAATGAGGGTTGCTTCAAATGTAATATAAAATATTATAAGTTCTGTGGTTGAGAAGGCTAGAATAATAAATGGTTGAATTATGATTAGGGTGGCTGCAAAGATTCGTTTGCGTGTTAAGGGTTCGTGGTGTAGATGGTTTTGGCTTGCTATAATTATTAGGGGAAGCAATCAGCATGATAGGGTAAGGAGGGGGGATGAGATTTGGTCAATACCTGTTCATTGGGTTAGAGTTTTGTGTGGGAAATATGTGGGGGATAGTCAGTGTAGGCTGATGGTGGCGATTATTAGGCTGTGTAGGGTGATGTTAGTTCATAGGGCTTTTTGGGTGGAGAGTAGGGCTGTTGGGAGAAGTATAATTGTTGGTAGGATAATTTTTAGCATTGTAGGAGATTTAGGTTATGGAGGTGATCTGAGCCATGAGTTCGTGTGGATGCTACTAATATTGCCAGGCCTGTACCTGCTTCGCAAGCCGAAAATGCTAATATTAGGATTGGCATTAGAGTGTGAGAGGGTGTTTGGTTTTCGACTGGTCAGACAGTTAGGGCCACGTATATGGAGAGTATCATGCTTTCTAGGCATAGTAGGGCTGAGATTAGGTGAGTGCGGTGGAAAGCGAGTCCTAGGCTGCTCAGGGTGAAGGTAGAGTAGAAACTTAAGTGTATGAGTGACATTAAGAAAGTCATAGGGCTTAGCTATGATCTGTTGAGCCGAAATCAACTGTCGTGTTTAGACTAACTTTCTTTTTTTGTTTATTCTGCTCATTCTAGGCCACCTTGTGTTCATTCATAAATAAGTCCTAGGGTGAGTAATAGGATAATAGTGGATGTTCAGGTTATGGTAGTGATAGGGGATTGGAGCTGGGTGGCTCATGGTAGGGGTAGTAGTAGTGCGATTTCTAGGTCGAATAGTAGGAATAGAATTGCTACTAGAAAGAATCGGATAGAGAAGGGGAGACGTGCGGAGCCAAGAGGGTCAAAACCACATTCGTATGGGGATAATTTTTCTGAATCTGGATTAATTTGAGTAATTCAGAAGTTTAGTGTGGTTAAAATAATGCTTAGGGTTAGGGAGAGGGTGAATATAAATGTGATTATGTTAATTGCTCTTCTCTGGGGTTGAACCAGATTCTATAGATTGGAAGTCAATTATAATAATTATACTAGAAGAGCAGGATCCTCATCAGTAGATTGTTATGTAGAGGAATAATCAGATGACGTCTACGAAGTGTCAGTATCAGGCAGCGGCTTCAAATCCGAAGTGGTGATTTGGTGTAAAGTGGAATATGATTAGTCGTAGTAGGCAGATAGTGAGGAAAGATGATCCGATGAGTACGTGGAGGCCGTGAAATCCGGTGGCGACAAAAAAGGTTGAACCGTAAACTCCGTCGGCGATTGAGAATGGTGCTTCATAATATTCTATTCCTTGGAGGGCTGTGAAGTAGAACCCTAGGAGGATTGTTAGGGTTAATGCATGGATTGCTTGTTTTCGGTTGCCTTCTGTAATGCTATGGTGTGCTCATGTTACGGTTACTCCTGAAGCCAGTAGAATGGCTGTATTTAGTAAGGGCACTTCTATGGGGTTTAGTGGTTTGATTCCTGCTGGGGGTCATTGGCCGCCTAGTTCTGGCGTTGGTACTAAGCTAGAGTGGAAAAAGGCTCAGAAGAATCCAAGAAAGAAGAATGCTTCGGATGTAATGAATAGGATTATTCCGTATCGTAGTCCTTTTTGGACCGGGAGAGTGTGATGTCCTTGGAAGGTACTCTCACGAATAATATCTCGTCATCATTGGATTATAACAAGAATTATGGAGAATAATCCTAGGCTGAGAAGTTGTATGGAGTTTTGGTGAAATCATATGACAAGGCCTGATGTTGTTAGTAGAGCAGCTGCTGCTCCGGAGATGGGCCATGGGCTAGGGTCTACTATGTGATATGAGTGTGCTTGGTGGGCCATTAGATGTTTTCTTGTAAGTATAAGGTTAGTAGGAGGACAAAGACGTAAGCTTGAATTATGGCTACTGCAATTTCTAGGATTGTTAGGAGGAGTAGGATGGTAGTAGTCAGTATAGATACTGCTGGAAGAATGGGGAGAAGGACTACAGCTGCTGTTGAGATGAGTTGAATGAGTAAATGGCCGGCGGTGAGGTTTGCTGTGAGTCGGACTCCTAAGGCTAGGGGGCGAATAAGGAGACTGATGGTTTCGATTATAATTAGGGCGGGGATTAGGGGGGTGGGTGTTCCTTCTGGGAGAAGGTGGCCTAAGGAGATTGAGGGTTGGTTTCGTAGGCCTGTGAGTAGGGTAGCTAGTCATAAAGGAAGGGCGAGGGCTATGTTTATTGATAGTTGGGTGGTGGGGGTGAATGTATATGGGAGTAGGCCTAGTAGGTTAATTGTAAGTAGTAATAGTATAAGGGAGGTTAAAATTAGGGCTCATTTGTGTCCTTTTTTGTCTAGGGGAATTATTAGTTGTTTTGTGATTAAGTGGATAACTCAGGATTGGAGGGTAGAGAGTCGGTTTGTAATTCATCGGTTACCTTGGGCTGGGATAAGTAGCACAGGGAATAATATTGAGATAAGGATTAGTGGGATTCCTAGGAGGGATGGGCTTATAAATTGGTCGAAGAAGCTTAAAGTCATGGTCAGGCTCATGAGGTGGTTTTATTAAGTATGGTTGGTTTGTTGATTGGGGGGTTAGTTTGGGTGAAGGATAAAAGTTTTGGTTGAATAGTTAGTGTGAAAGTAAGTCATGTTAATAATATAATGGATAATCATGGGTTTGGATTTAGTTGTGGCATGTCATTAAGGAGGGGTATGTGTTCCTCTGTCTCTAGCTTAAAAGGCTAGTGCTGTTTGCATAGCTTCTTAATGATTAGGATGAAAGGAGTGAGGATCAGTTTTCGAAGTGGGTGAGTGGAGTGGATTCTACTACGATGGGTATGTAGCTGTGGTTTGCGCCACAAATTTCGGAGCATTGGCCGTAGAAGATTCCGGGCCGGGTAGTGATAAATGATGTTTGGTTTAGTCGTCCTGGGATTGCGTCTGTTTTAACTCCTAGGGTGGGAACTGCTCAGGAGTGTAGGACATCCCCTGCGGTGATGATGACACGCACGTGGGATTCTGTTGGAATTACAACTCGATGGTCTACTTCTAGTAGTCGGAAGTGTCCTGGTAAAAGGTCTGTTGTGGGGATTATGTATGAGTCGAATGTTAGGTCTTTAAAGTCTGTGTATTCGTAGGATCAATATCATTGGTGGCCAATGGCTTTTAGGGTTAAGTCTGGTTCATCCACTTCGTCTATTATATATAAAATTTGTAAAGATGGTAGGGCTAGTAGGATAAGGACGATTGCTGGTAGGATTGTCCAGATGAGTTCAATTTCTTGTGCATCTACAGTGTTTGAGGAAAGTTTTTCTAATAGTATAAGTGTTAATAAGTAGAGGACGAGAGTGCAGATTGCTAGGGCTACTATTAGGGCATGGTCGTGGAATTCGACAAGTTCTTCTATGATTGGGGAGGAGGCGTCTTGAAATCCGAATTGAGATGGGTTAGCCATTTGAGATATGTAGAGGTTTCATCTACAATTTAGTCTTGACGAGGCTATGTAATAGTTTTACTAATATCTCATAAGAAAGAAGCATGAGTGGTTTGATGCGGTTGGCTTGAAACCAGCATATGAGGGTTCGATTCCTTCCTTTCTTGTACTTGGACAAAGGCTGGTTCTTCAAAGGTATGGTGTGGTGGAGGGCAGCCGTGGATTCATTCAATATTAGTGGTAGGGAGTTCTGGTTGGATTACTTTTCGTTTTGATGCGAAGGCTTCTCAGATGATAAATATTAGCATAATTACAGCTGTTAATGAGATGAGAGAGCCAATAGATGACATGGTGTTTCATAGGGTATATGCGTCTGGATAGTCGGAGTAACGGCGTGGCATGCCTGCTAGGCCTAGGAAGTGTTGTGGGAAGAATGTTAGGTTAACGCCAGTGAATATTACTCCGAAGTGTGCTTTAGCTCATGTAGGGTGGAGGGTATATCCGGTGAATAATGGAAATCAGTGGGTGAAACCTGCTAGGATAGCAAATACTGCTCCTATTGATAATACATAGTGGAAATGGGCAACTACGTAGTAAGTGTCGTGTAGAGCAATGTCTAGGGATGAGTTTGCTAGGATGATTCCAGTTAGGCCTCCAATGGTGAATAAGAAAATGAAGCCTATGGCTCATAGCATGGGGGGGTCTCATTTGATGGTGCCGCCGTGCAGTGTAGCTAGTCAGCTGAATACTTTAATACCGGTTGGGATTGCGATGATTATAGTGGCTGATGTAAAGTATGCTCGGGTATCTACATCTATTCCTACTGTAAATATGTGATGCGCTCATACAATAAAACCTAGGAATCCGATTGATAATATGGCCCAAACTATTCCTATGTAGCCGAAGGGTTCTTTTTTGCCTGCATAGTATGCTACTACGTGTGAGATAATTCCGAAGCCGGGTAGGATCAGGATGTAGACTTCTGGGTGTCCAAAGAATCAAAACAGGTGTTGGTATAGAACTGGGTCTCCTCCGCCAGCGGGGTCGAAGAATGTAGTGTTTAGGTTTCGATCTGTTAATAGTATTGTGATTCCAGCAGCAAGTACGGGAAGTGATAGGAGTAGGAGAACGGCAGTAATGAGTACAGATCATACGAATAATGGGGTTTGGTATTGTGAGAGGGCTGGAGGTTTTATGTTGATGGCGGTTGTGATGAAATTGATAGCTCCTAGAATTGATGACACTCCTGCTAAGTGTAGGGAGAAGATGGCCAGATCTACGGATGCACCAGCGTGGGCAAGGTTTCCGGCTAAGGGGGGGTATACTGTTCATCCTGTTCCTGCTCCTGCTTCTACTGTGGATGAGGCAAGTAAAAGTAGGAAGGATGGTGGTAGGAGTCAAAAGCTTATATTGTTTATGCGGGGGAATGCTATGTCGGGTGCGCCAATTATGAGGGGTACTAGTCAGTTTCCAAAGCCTCCGATTATAATTGGCATAACTATAAAGAAGATTATTACAAAGGCATGTGCGGTGACAATTACATTGTAAATTTGATCGTCACCTAGTAAGGTTCCGGGCTGTCCTAGTTCTGCACGGATAAGCAGGCTTAGGGCGGTTCCGATTATACCTGCTCAGGCACCGAAGATTAGGTATAGGGTGCCGATATCTTTGTGGTTGGTTGAGAATAATCATCGGGTAGTGGTGGTCACAGGTAAGATGGCTGAGTGTTGAGGCGTTAGGCTGTAGACCTTTTTACAGAGGTTCAATTCCTCTTCTTATCGGCTCTGTAGTGAAGTTCATGTTGAGTTGCAAGCTCATCGATGTACGTTGTAGACGTGCCGGAGTCTTAGGGTGTAGACAGAGGCCTGTTGGTTTAGGCGTCTAGCTGTTAACTAGGATGTTGTGGGATCGAAGCCCGCCTGTCTAGTATAAGGCCCTAACTTAATTAGAGTATCTGAGTTGCATTCAGAAGGTGTAGGTTAATATCCTGCGGGTCTTATCAGAAACTAAGAGGTTTTAGCTCTTGTTTAAGGCTTTGAAGGCCTTCGGTTTGTAGTTTATCCTAAGTTTCTAGTTAATGGTTAAAATTATTGGGGATAGAGGTAGGAGTGTGAGGGATAGGGAGGTGGTGATAGCAATTAGGATATTAGATGTCTTATTGGTGTGTCATTGTTTTATATGATTGGCAGAGTTTGGTGGGAGTGTGATTGTTGAGTAATATGTGAGGCGCAGATAGAAGAATAAGCTTAATAAGGAGAGGAGGGCGATGATTGTTGCTGTTGTTGTTATTTCTTGTTTTGTAAGATTATGGATGATAAATCATTTTGGTAGGAATCCTGTTAATGGGGGAAGTCCTGCAAGGGATAGTATGGTTAATATTATGGTAGCTATCAGGATTGGGGCTTTTGTTCAAGAAATTATTATTGTGGATAGTTTTATGGACTTAGTTGTATTAAGGATAAGGAAAATAGGGATGGTTAGTAAGGAATATACATAGAAGTTGATTATGGTGAGTTTAGGGCTGTAGATTAGAATAATGGTTATTCAGCCTAGGTGGGAAATAGATGAGAAAGCTAGGATTTTTCGGGTTTGTGTTTGGTTTAGGCCTATTCAGCCCCCTAAGGCTGCAGAGGCAATGGCTATGAAGGTTAGTAGTGTTGGGTGGAGGGATGGGGATACTATAAATAAAATAGTGAGTGGTGGCAGTTTTATGATTGTAGATAATAAAAGTGCTGTGGTTATAGATGATCCTTGGATGACTTCTGGAAATCAAAAGTGAAATGGTACTAGTCCAAGTTTTATTGCGATTGCAGTTGTAAGTAGAATGCAGGCTGTTGGGTGGTTTAGTTGAGTGAGGTCTCACTGGCCGTTTGAGTAGGCATTGATAATGCTTGTAAATAGGATTAGTGCTGATGCAGTAGCTTGGACTAGGAAGTACTTAATTGTAGCTTCAATTGCGCGTGGGTGATGGGATTTGGCGATTAATGGGATAATTGCTAGGGTATTGATTTCTAGGCCTGTTCAGGCCATAATTCAGTGGTTGCTTGAGATTGTAATGGCTGTGCCTAGTATAAGACTTAGTGTGAAGATTAGTTTTGCATATGGGCTCATTAGTAGGGGAGGGAGTTAAACCATCATTTTCGGGGTATGGGCCCGATAGCTTTGTTAGCTGACTCTACTAGGAAATAATATAGAGGAAGTATGAAGAGCTTTGATCTCTTTTGTGTAGGTTCGAGTCCTACTTTTCTAAGGTGTTCAGATAGGAAATGAGAGGGTTAGTGTACCTCTATATTCACTTTATCATAGTGATCCTTTTGTTCAGGCACATTTCCTTGGGCATGTCTTGAGTATGGGGGTAATCCTGCATAACAGATTGGTATGCTGGTGTGTCATAAGCATAGGGCTAGTGTTAGTGGTAAGAAATTTTTTCATAGGAGGTGTATGAGCTGGTCGTAGCGGAATCGAGGATATGAGGCGCGAACTCATAGAAAACCAGAGGACAGTAGTAGGATTTTTGTAGCTATAATAATAGGGAATAGCTCTAGGGGTGGGTTTAGTGAACTTGGGTTGAGGAATAGAATGGTGGTTAGTGTGTTTATTAGTATAATGTTTGCGTATTCGGCTAGGAAGAAAAGAGCGAAAGGACCTGCAGCGTATTCGACATTAAATCCGGAGACTAGTTCTGACTCTCCTTCTGTGAGGTCGAATGGGGCACGGTTTGTTTCGGCTAGGGTTGAAATATACCATATCATTGCAAGGGGTCAGGAAGAGAAGATAAGGTAAAGTGGTTCTTGGGTGGTAATGAGGGTATTTAGGGAGTAGTTTCCGCTTAATATAATTACGGAGAGCAGGATGATAGCTAGTGTAACTTCATATGAAATTGTTTGTGCTACTGCACGTAGGGCTCCGATTAGGGCATATTTTGAGTTGGAGGCTCATCCAGATCATAGGATTGAGTATACGGCTAGGCTTGATATGGCTAACAGGAATAGTAGTCCTAGGTTCAAGTCGGCTAGGGAAAATGGAAGTGGGAGGGGGATTCAGATTGTGATTGCCAATAGTAGTGCTAGTATTGGGGTTACGATAAATAAGAATGGAGATGAAGTAGATGGTCGGATTGGTTCTTTAATAAATAGTTTTACACCATCTGCTACAGGTTGTAGTAAACCAAATGGGCCTACAACGTTTGGGCCTTTTCGGGATTGTATGTAGCTTAGGATTTTTCGTTCTACTAGGGTTAGGAAGGCTACAGCAAGTAAAATTGGGATAGCATAGGACAGTGATATAAAGAGGAGGGTAAGGGTAGAGGGTTTTGACATAGTTGATGAAAGCTAGGGAGAGGACTTGAACCTCTGGGTAAAGGGCTTAAGCCTTTTGCATTTACCAAGCTCTGCCACGCTAGCGGCCCTTTTCTAGGGCATTGGTTATATGTTAATATCCATTATAGTAGTTTAGTTGAGTTCACTACTTGAGGGAGGGCGTGTTGGGTAATATTGGCCCTGCTTTCCCGGTCCTTTCGTACTAGGGAAGGCCTAGTCATAGATAGAAACCGACCTGGATTGCTCCGGTCTGAACTCAGATCACGTAGGACTGTTAATCGTTGAACAAACGAACCCTTAATAGCGGCTGCACCATTAGGATGTCCTGATCCAACATCGAGGTCGTAAACCTCCTTGTCGATATGGGCTCTTGAAGGAGATTGCGCTGTTATCCCTGGGGTAGCTTGGTTCATTACTCAGTTGTACTGGGTCTGATTACTATTAGCACATTGAGATGTCACTCTTAGTTAAGAGTTGTGGTCTTATTTTTGGAGGATTTGTTTTTCTCCAAGGTCGCCCCAACCAAAAAATATGAGCCATTGTCTAGTAAGTTGTAGGCCTAGTAGGCTTGGTTAGTGTTGGTGATGGCCATTGATTTTTAAGTTCCACAGGGTCTTCTCGTCTTATGGGTTCATTCCTGCTTTTGCACAGGAAGATCAATTTCACTGATTATCTACAGGAGACAGTTAAGACCTCGTTTAGCCATTCATACAAGTCCCGATTTATGAGACAATTGATTGCGCTACCTTCGCACGGTTAGGATACCGCGGCCGTTAAACGTTCTGTCACTGGGCAGGCATCACCTTTAATACTTGGTTGGCTAAAGGCTATGTTTTTGGTAAACAGTCGGGTCTTGGGTTTGCCGAGTTCCTTTTGTAGATTTTAATCTTTCTAATATGCGCACCTGGGTTGGGTTAACAGTATGTTTAATATTTTGTCTTGTTAGAATTGAGGTATTAATTATGGTCTGTTAATAATTAAATGATGTAAGCTTGCGCTAGGGAGGGAAATGTTCCAAGTTACTTATTTTAGCATAAGTTCTTCTATAGGGATAGGTTAGCCTGTTAGTGGTAAGGGAGTCATGTTGTTTTAGTATTTTAAGAGGCGAGCTTTGACGCATTCTTTAATGATGGCTGCTTAAAGGCCTACAGTAAGGATGTGGGTGTGGTGTTTATCCGCTAGGGGAGATTGTTTTCTTTTTTAAAGGGGCTGTACCCCCTTTAAATTACTCTTGACCTTCTACATGTGGGGGTTTGGTTAGGTTTCCTTAGAGGGAGGTCTAGAGAGAACTT
>JAUMJJ010001335.1:0-21553 GCA_033556795.1 Tapera naevia | reverse complement strand
CTTCCCAGTCCCTCCCAGTTCCCCCCGTTTCCCTTCCCAGTCCCTCCCAGTTTCCCCCTTTCCCTCTCCCAGTCCCCTCCCAGTTCCCCCCTTTCCCCTCCCAGTCCCTCCCAGTTCCCCCTTTCCCTTCCCAGTCCCTCCCAGTTTCCCCCTTTCCTCTCCAGTCCCTCCCAGTTCCCCCTTTCCCTCCCAGTCCTCAGTTTCCCCTTTCCCTTCCAGTCCCTCCCAGTTCCCCCTTTCCCCTCCCAGTCCCTCCAGTTCCCCCTTTCCCCTCCAGTCCTCCCAGTTTCCCCCTTTCCCTTCCAGTCCCTCCCAGTTCCCCCCTTCCCCTCCCAGTCCCTCCCAGTTCCCCCTTTCCCCTCCCAGTCCCTCCCAGTTCCCCGTTTCCCTTCCCAGTCCCTCCAGTTCCCCCGTTTCCCTTCCAGTCCATCCCAGTCCCTCCCAGTTCCCCCGTTTCCTTCCCAGTCCATCCCAGTCCCTCCCAGTTCCCCCGTTTCCCTTCCCAGTCCATCCCAGTCCCTCCCAGTTCCCCCATTTCCCTTCCCAGTCCATCCCAGTTCCCCCCTTTCCCCTCCCAGTCCCCCCCAGTCCCCCCCAGTTCCCCCCAGTCCATCCCAGTCCATCCCAGTTCCTCCCAGTCCATCCCAGTCCCCACCAGGCCTCATCTCTCCCCACGCGGGTCCCGCGCGCTTCCCCTCAACCGGAACCGGAAACCCCTGGCCCAAGCCCCGCCCCCCCCCGCGGCGCCTGCGCAGAGGCCGCGCGTGACGTCACTGCCCGACGCCGGGCGGAAGTGAGGGCGGAGGGCGGAAGGGGTGGAGCTTGGTCTCCGCTGGGTCCTAGCGCCGCCCGCCCCGATGGGGTTGGGGGGGACGGGACGGGACTGGGAGGGGATCGGGGGACTGGGAGAGAGTGGGAGGGGATTGGGAGAGACTGGGAGGGACTGGGATAAGTGGGATGGACTGGGAGAGAGTGGGAGGGGATTAGGAGGGACTGGGTAGACTGTGAGGGACTGGGATAACTGGGAGAGGACTGGGATAACTGGGAGGGACTGGGATAACTGGGAGGGGACTGGGATAACTGGGAGGGGACTGGGATAACTGGGAGGAACTGGGATAACTGGGAGGGACTGGGGAGACTGGGAGGGGCTGGGATAACTGGGAGGGGAACTGGGGAGACTGGGAGAGAGTGGGAGGGGATTGGGAGGGACTGGGGAGACTGGGAGGGACTGGGGAGACTGGGAGAACTGGGAGGGACTGGGAGAACTGGGAGGAACTGGGAGGGACTGGGAAGACTGGGAGGGACTGGGAAGACTGGGAGCGACTGGGAGAACTGGGAGGGACTGGGGAGATTGGGAGGGAACTGGGGAGACTGGGAGGGACTGGGGAGACTGGGAGGGACTGGGGAGAGTGAGAGAGGACTGGGGAGACTGGGAGAGGACTGGGAGAACTGGGAGGGGACTGGGGAGATTGGGAAGGAACTGGGGAGACTGGGAGAGGACTGGGAGAACTGGGATAACTGGGAGGGACTGGGATAACTGGGAGGGACTGGGAGGGACTGGGAAGACTGGGAGGGACTGGGAGGGACTGGGAGAACTGGGAGGGGACTGGGGAGACTGAGAGAGGACTGGGAGGGGACTGGGAGGGGACTGGGAGGAACTGGGAGGAACTGGGAGAACTTGGAGGGACTGGGAGGGACTGGGAAGACTGGGAGGGGACTGGGGAGATTGGGAGGGAACTGGGGAGACTGGGAGAGGACTGGGGAGACTGGGAGAGGACTGGGGAGACTGGGAGGGGACTGGGGAGATTGGGAAGGAACTGGGGAGACTGGGAGAGGACTGGGGAGACTGTGAGGGACTGGGGAGACTGAGAGAGGACTGGGGAGACTGGGAGAGGACTGGGAGAACTGGGAGGGGACTGGGGAGATTGGGAAGGAACTGGGGAGACTGGGAGAGGACTGGGAGAACTGGGATAACTGGGAGGGACTGGGAGAACTGGGAGGAACTGGGAAGACTGGGAGGGACTGGGAGAACTGGGAGGGGACTGGGGAGATTGGGAGGGAACTGGGGAGACTGTGAGGGACTGGGGAGACTGGGAGAGGACTGGGGAGACTGGGAGAGGACTGGGAGAACTGGGAGGGACTGGGAGAACTCGGAGGGACTGGGAGGGGACTGGGAAGACTGGGAGGGGACTGGGGAGATTGGGAGGGAACTGGGGAGACTGGGAGAGGACTGGGGAGACTGTGAGGGACTGGGGAGACTGAGAGAGGACTGGGAGAACTGGGAGAACTGGGAGGGACTGGGAGAACTCAGAGGGACTGGGAGAACTGGGAGGGGACTGGGGAGACTGGGAGAGGACTGGGAAGACTGGGAGGGACTGGGAGAACTGGGAGGGGACTGGGGAGACTGGGAGGGGACTGGGGAGACTGGGAGAACTGGGAGGAACTGGGAGAACTGGGAGGGACTGGGAAGACTGGGAGGGACTGGGATAACTGGGAGGGACTGGGGAGAGTGAGAGAGGACTGGGGAGACTGGGAGAGGACTGGGAGAACTGGGAGGGGACTGGGGAGATTGGGAAGGAACTGGGAGGGGACTGGGGAGATTGGGAAGGAACTGGGGAGACTGGGAGAGGACTGGGAGAACTGGGATAACTGGGAGAACTGGGAGGAACTGGGAAGACTGGGAGGGACTGGGATAACTGGGAGGGACTGGGGAGAGTGAGAGAGGACTGGGGAGACTGGGAGAGGACTGGGAGAACTGGGATAACTGGGAGGGACTGGGAGAACTGGGAGGGACTGGGAAGACTGGGAGGGGACTGGGGAGACTGTGAGGGACTGGGGAGACTGAGAGAGGACTGGGAGAACTGGGAGAACTGGGAGGAACTGGGATAACTGGGAGGGACTGGGATAACTGGGAGGGACTGGGATAACTGGGAGGGACTGGGAGAACTGTGAGGGACTGGGGAGAGTGAGAGAGGACTGGGAGAACTGGGATAACTGGGAGAACTGGGATAACTGGGAGGGACTGGGAGAACTGGGAGGGACTGGGGAGATTGGGCGGGACTGGGGAGACAGAGAGGACTGGGAGAGGACTGGGATAACTGGGAGGGACTGGGATAACTGGGAGGAACTGGGAGAACTGGGAGGGACTGGGAGAACTGGGAGGGACTGGGAGAACTGGGAGGGGACTGGGGAGACTGGGAGAGGACTGGGGAGACTGTGAGGGACTGGGAGGGGACTGGGAGAACTGGGAGGGGACTGGGGAGACTGGGAGAACTGGGAGGGGACTGGGGAGACTGTGAGGGACTGGGAGGGGACTGGGAGGGGACTGGGAGAACTGGGAGGGACTGGGAAGACTGGGAGGGACTGGGAGGAACTGGGAGAACTGGGAGGAACTGGGAGAACTGGGAGAACTGGGAGGGACTGGGATAACTGTGAGGGACTGGGGAGACTGGGAGGGACTGGGAGAACTGGGAGGGGACTGGGATAACTGTGAGGGACTGGGAGAACTGGGAGGGACTGGGATAACTGGGAGGGACTGGAATAACTGGGAGGGACTGGGAGAACTGGGAGGAATTGGGAGGGACTGGGAAGACTGGGAGGGACTGGGAGAACTGGGAGAACTGGGAGGAACTGGGAGAACTGTGAGGGACTGGGATAACTGTGAGGGACTGGGATAACTGGGAGGGACTGGGATAACTGGGAGGGACTGGGAGAACTGGGAGGGGACTGGGGAGATTGGGAGGGAACTGGGGAGACTGAGAGAGGACTGGGTGAGGACTGGGATAACTGGGAGGAACTGGGAGAACTGGGAGGGACTGGGAGAACTGGGAGGGGACTGGGGAGATTGGGTGGGACTGGGGAGACTGAGAGAGGACTGGGGAGACTGGGAGAACTGGGATAACTGGGAGGGATTGGGAGAACTGGGAGGAACTGGGATAACTGGGAGGGACTGGGGAGACTGTGAGGGACTGGGGAGACTGTGAGGGACTGGGGAGACTGGGAGAACTAGGATAACTGGGAGGGACTGGGAGAAATGGGAGGGACTGGGATAACTGTGAGGGACTGGGAGAACTGGGAGGGACTGGGATAACTGGGAGGGACTGGAATAACTGGGAGGGACTGGGAGAACTGGGAGGAATTGGGAGGGACTGGGAAGACTGGGAGGGACTGGGAGAACTGGGAGGGGACTGGGGAGACTGGGAGAGGACTGGGGAGACTGTGAGGGACTGGGAGGGGACTGGGAGAACTGGGAGGGGACTGGGGAGACTGGGAGAACTGGGAGGGGACTGGGGAGACTGTGAGGGACTGGGAGGAACTGGGAGGGACTGGGAGAACTGGGAGGAACTGGGAGAACTGTGAGGGACTGGGATAACTGTGAGGGACTGGGATAACTGGGAGGGACTGGGAGAACTGGGAGGGACTGGGAGAACTGGGAGGGACTGGGGAGATTGGGCGGGACTGGGGAGACTGAGAGAGGACTGGGGAGACTGGGAGGAACTGGGATAACTGGGAGGGACTGGGATAACTGGGAGGGATTGGGAGAACTGGGAGGAACTGGGATAACTGGGAGGGACTGGGAGAACTGGGAGGGATTGGGAGAACTGGGAGGAACTGGGATAACTGGGAGGAACTGGGATAACTGGGAGGGACTGGGGAGACTGGGAGAACTGGGAGGGACTGAGAAGGGATGGGGGGACTGGGAGGGGACTCCTCCCCCTCCTCCTCCCCCTCCCCCCAAAGCCCCCCCACTCCCCCCCCCCCCCATCCAGCCCCTGAGCTTCTAGAAGAATCCTCTTTATTCAGGCGAGGAAGAGGAGGGGGCGTTGGGGTTCGGGGGGGCCGTGGTGACCCCCAAGGAGCAGATGGGGCCAGGGGTGGGGGTGGGGACCCCCCCAGCCCAGCCCGAAGGTGGAGGTGACCCTGGGGTTCCATCAAGTCGTGGTCACCTGGGGGAGAGGAGGAGGTGAGATGGGGGGGGGGAGGGGCGGGGGGAGTGTCTGTCCCAAGGGGGGGGGGGGGGGGGGAGGACCAAGATGGCCACCAGGTTGGGTCAAGGTGGGTTGAGGAGGAGTCAACTGGAAGAGCTTGACCCAACCAGAAGAGCTTGAACCCAACCAGAAGACCTCAAGTGGAAGATCTTGACCTCAACTGGAAGACCTTGACCTCAACTGGAAGACCTCGACCCAACCTGAAGACCTTGACCTCAACTGGAAGACCTTGATCCAACTGGAAGACTTTGAACCCAACCAGAAGACCTCAACCCAACCAGAAGACCTCAACTGGAAGATCTTGACTTCAACTGGAAGACCTTGACCCAACCTGAAGACCTTGACCCAACCTGAAGACCTTGACCCAACCTGAAGACCTTGACCTCAACTGGAAGACCTTGATCCAACTGGAAGACTTTGAACCCAACCAGAAGACCTCAACCCACTCTGACGACCTCAACTGGAAGATCTTGACCTCAACTGGAAGATCTCGAACCAACCCGAAGACCTTGATCCCCAACCAGAAGACCTCAACCCAACCAGAAGACCTCAACCCACTCTGACGACCTCAACTGGAAGACCTTGACCTCAACTGGAAGACCTTGACCTCAACTGGAAGACCTTGATCCAACTGGAAGACTTTGAACCCAACCAGAAGACCTCAACCCAACCAGAAGACCTCAACTGGAAGATCTTGATCTCAACTGGAAGACCTTGACCTCAACTGGAAGACCTTAACCTCAACTGGAAGACCTTAACCTCAACTGGAAGACCTCGAACCAACCTGAAGACCCTGACCCCCAACCAGAAGACCTTGACCCAACAGGAAGACCTTGAACCCAACCAGAAGACCTCAAGTGGAAGATCTTGACCTCAACTGGAAGACCTCGACCCAACCTGAAGACCTTGACCTCAACTGGAAGACCTTGATCCAACTGGAAGACTTTGAACCCAACCAGAAGACCTTGACCCAACAGGAAGACCTTGAACCCAACCAGAAGACCTCAAGTGGAAGATCTTGACCTCAACTGGAAGAGCTTGACCCAACCAGAAGAGCTTGACCCAACCAGAAGACCTTGAACCCAACCAGAAGACCTCAACTGGAAGACCTCAACCCAACCTGAAGACCTCGACCCAACCTGAAGACCTTGACCTCAACTGGAAGACCTTGATCCAACTGGAAGACTTTGAACCCAACCAGAAGACCTTGACCCAACAGGAAGACCTTGAACCCAACCAGAAGACCTCAAGTGGAAGATCTTGACCTCAACTGGAAGACCTCGACCCAACCTGAAGACCTTGACCTCAACTGGAAGACCTTGATCCAACTGGAAGACTTTGAACCCAACCAGAAGACCTTGACCCAACAGGAAGACCTTGAACCCAACCAGAAGACCTCAAGTGGAAGATCTTGACCTCAACTGGAAGACCTTGACCCAACCTGAAGACCTTGACCTCAACTGGAAGACCTTGATCCAACTGGAAGACTTTGAACCCAACCAGAAGACCTCAACCCACGCTGACGATCTCAACTGGAAGACCTTGACCTCAACTGGAAGATCTCAAACCAACCCGAAGACCTTGATCCCCAACCAGAAGACCTTGACCCAACAGGAAGACCTTGAACCCAACCAGAAGACCTCAAGTGGAAGATCTTGACCTCAACTGGAAGACCTTGATCCAACTGGAAGACTTTGTACCCAACCAGAAGACCTCAACCCACTCTGATGACCTCAACTGGAAGACCTCGACCCAACTTGAAGACCTTGACCTCAACTGGAAGACCTTGACCTCAACTGGAAGACCTCGAACCAACCTGAAGACCTTGACCCCCAACCAGAAGAAGACCTTGACCCAACAGGAAGACCTTGAACCCAACCAGAAGACCTCAAGTGGAAGATCTTGACCTCAACTGGAAGACCTTGATCCAACTGGAAGACTTTGTACCCAACCAGAAGACCTCAACCCAACCAGAAGACCTCAACTGGAAGATCTTGACCTCAACTGGAAGACCTTGAACCAACCCGAAGACCTTGACCCCCAACCAGAAGAAGACCTTGACCCAACAGGAAGACCCTGACCCAACAGGAAGACCTCAACCCGAAGACCTTGACCTCAACTGGAAGACTTTGATCCAACTGGAAGACCTGGACCCACCTTGAAGAGCTCAACTGGAAGACCTCGACCCAACCTGAAGACCTTGACCCCCAACCAGAAGAAGACCTTGACCCAACAGGAAGACCCTGACCCAACCTGAAGACCTCAACCGGAAGACCTTGACCTCAACCTGAAGACCTTGACCCAACACAACGATCTTGACTCACCTTGAAGAGCTCAACTGGAAGACCTTGACCCAACCTGAAGAAGACCTTGACCCAACCTGAAGACCTTGACCCCCCCTTGAAGACCTCAACTGGAAGACCCTGACCCAACCTGAAGACCTCAACCGGAAGACCTTGATCTCAACCGGAAGACCTTGACCTCAACTGGAAGACCTTGACCCAACACAACGACCTTGACCCACCCTGAAGAGCTCAAGTGGAAGACCTTGACCTCAACTGGAAGACCTTGATTCACCTTGAAGACCTCAACTGGAAGACCCTGACCCACCTTGACGAGCTCAAGTGGAAGACCTTGACCCAACCTGAAGACCTTGATTCACCTTGAAGACCTCAACTGGAAGACCCTGACCCAACACAACGATCTTGATCCACCTTGAAGAGCTCAAGTGGAAGACCTTGATTCACCTTGAGGACCTCAACTTGAAGACCTCGACCCAACCTCAAGACCTCGACCCAACCTCAAGACCTCGACCCAACCTCAAGACCTCAACCTCAACCAGAAGACCTCAACCCACCACCCCCACCCAGCCCTGAGGACCCCTTGGACCTCCTCCCCACCCCACCCTCCACCACGGACCTCTTGGTGGGACCAACACCACCTCCACCAACCACCCCCCCCCTTCCCCCCCCCCCAACCCCTCCATAGAAAGCCCTAGAAAGCCCCTCCCCCTGAGGACAACCCAAAGCCAAAGAACCCAACCAAGGTGGTGGCACCTCCTTGGAGAAGACCTCCCGGGTGGTGGGAATAAAGGTGGGGTGGGGGGGGGGTTAAGGAAGAGGTCGTGGCCATCCTGGAGATGGTCCAGGTGGGGCTTTACATGGCGGGGGGAGGAGAAGACGGCGGCGGCGCCGCCGGGCGGTGGAAATTGGTCTCCTTGAAGACAAACCAAGAGCTGCCGAGCCAGAGGAGGAGGTTGAGGAAGCCCAAGATCTGGAAGAGGTCAAGGGG
The DNA here is from genome assembly GCA_033556795.1 of Tapera naevia. Lineage (NCBI taxonomy): Eukaryota > Metazoa > Chordata > Aves > Cuculiformes > Neomorphidae > Tapera > Tapera naevia. The sequence continues at coordinate 13,274 of JAUMJJ010001335.1, read as the reverse complement.
TGGAAGAGGTCAAAGGTGGTGGTGGGGAAGGGGGACACCACCCCCATCCCACCCCAACCCGCCAGGCCTCCAAAGGTGCCACCAAGAGGGCCTCCAGGAGGTTCCTCAACACTTTGGGGCCTCCAAGAGGTTCCTCCAGGAGGTTCCTCCAAGAGGTTCCTCCAGGAGGTTCCTCCAGGAGGTTCCTCCAGGAGGTTCCTCAACCCCTTGGGTTCTCCAAGAGGTTCCTCAACCCCTTGGGGTCTCCAAGAGGTTCTTCAACACTTTGGGGTCTCCAAGAGGTTCTTCAACACTTTGGGGTCTCCAAGAGGTTCCTCAACACTTTGGGGTCTCCAAGAGGTTCTTCAACCACTTTGGGGTCTCCAAGAGGTTCCTCAACACTTTGGGGTCTCCAGGAGGTTCCTCTACCCCTTGGGGTCTCCAAGAGGTTCCTCAACCACTTTGGGGTCTCCAAGAGGTTCCTCAACACTTTGGGGTCTCCAAGAGGTTCCTCAACCCCTTGGGGTCTCCAAGAGGTTCCTCAACCACTTTGGGGTCTCCAAGAGGTTCCTCAACACTTTGGGGTCTCCAGGAGGTTCCTCAACCACTTTGGGGTCTCCAGGAGGTTCCTCAACACTTTGGGGTCTCCAAGAGGTTCCTCAACACTTTGGGGTCTTCAGGAGGTTCCTCAACCCTTTGGGTTCTCCAAGAGGTTCCTCAAGGTCCCTCAACCCTTTGGGGTCTCCAAGAGGTCCCTCAACACCTCAGGTTCTCCAAGAGGTTCCCAAAGGTTCCTCAACCCCTTGGGTTCTCCAAGAGGTTCCAAGAGGCTCCTCAACCCTTTGGGGTCTCCAAGAGGTCCCTAAAGGTTCCTCAAGGTCCTTCAACCCTTTGGGGTCTCCAGGAGGTTCCTCAACCCCTTGGGTTCTCCAAGAGGTCCCTCAAGGTTCCTCAACCCTTTGGGTTCTCCAAGAGGTTCCTCAACCCCTTGGGGTCTCCAAGAGGTCCCTCAAGGTTCCTCAACCCTTTGGATTCTCCAAGAGGTTCCTCAACCCTTTGGGTTCTCCAAGAGGTTCCTCGACCCCTCAACATCTTCCCAGAGGTTCCTCCCCACCACCACCTCCTCCACCCCATCCTTGGTCCCCAACCCCCTCCCAGGACCCACCACGGAGACGTTGAGAGACCCCATGGAGGAGACCCCGGGGTGGGAGCAGAAGACGCCGGGGGGGCGGCAGTCGGGCAGCGGCGCCGCCGTCGAGGTCTTCACATCCGCCAGGGCCTTGGCCCAGGCCGAGGAGCTCACGAGCCACAGGAAGGAGAAGGCCACGGTCACCAGGAAGTCCTGGAAAGGGGGTGGGGGGGGTGGGGTGGAGAAGACAAAGGTGAGGGACCCCAAAAGCCATGGAGGGGCCTCAAAATCCCATGGGGAGAACCTCAGATGCCAAGGTTTGGACCCAAAAGCCAAGGTTTGGACCTCAAAACCCATGGTGGGACCTCAAAATCCATGAGGAGAACCTCAAATCCCAAGGTTTGGACCTCAAATCCATGAGGAGAACCTCAAATCCCAAGGTTTGGACTCAAAACCCAAGGTTTGGACCTCAGAACCCATGGTGGAACCTCAAAACCCAAGGTTTGGACCTCAAAATCCATGAGGAGAACCTCAAATCCCAAGGTTTGGACCCAAAACCCAAGGTTTCGACCTCAAAACCCATGGTGGGACCTCAAAATTCATGAGGAGAACCTCAAATCCCAAGGTTTGGACCCAAAACCCAAGATTTGGACCTCAAAACCCATGGTGGGACCTCAAAATCCATGAGGAGATCCTGGAATCCCAAGGTTTGGACCTCAAATCCATGAGGAGAACCTCAAATCCCAAGGTTTGGACCCAAAACCCAAGGTTTCGACCTCAAAACCCATGGTGGAACCTCAAAACCCAAGGTTTGGACCCCAAATCCCAAGGTTTGGACCTCAAAATCCATGGTGGGACCTCAAAACACATAGTTTGGACCTCAAAATCCATGAGGAGAACCTCAAATCCCAAGGTTTGGACCCAAAAGCCAAGGTTTGGACCTTAAAACCCATGGTGGGACCTCAAAATCCATGAGGAGATCCTGGAATCCCAAGGTTTGGACCTCAAATCCATGAGGAGAACCTCAAATCCCAAGGTTTGGACCTCAAAGCCCAAGGTTTGGACCTCAAAAGTCAAGGGATGGACCTCAAAATCCATGAGGAGAACCTCAAATCCCAAGGTTTGGACCCAAAACCCAAGATTTGGCCCTCAAAACCCATGGTGGGACCTCAAAATCCATGAGGAGAACCTCAAATCCCAAGGTTTGGACCCAAAACCCAAGATTTGGCCCTTAAAACCCATGGTGGGACCTCGAAACCCAAGGTTTGGCCCCAAAACCCATGAGGAGAACATCAAATCCCAAGGTTTGGACCTCAAAACCCATGGTGGGACCTCAAAATCCATGAGGAGAACCTCAAATCCCAAGGTTTGGACCTCAAATCCATGAGGAGAACCTCAAATCCCAAGGTTTGGACCCAAAACCCAAGGTTTGGACCTCAGAACCCATGGTGGGACCTCAAAACCCAAGGTTTGGACCCCAGATCCCAAGGTTTGGACCTCAAAATCCATAGTGGGACCTCAAAACACAAAGTTTGGACCTCAAAATCTGTGAGGAGAACCTCAAATCCCAAGGTTTGGACCCAAAATCCAAGGTTTCGACCTTAAAACCCATGGTGGGACCTCAAAACCCAAGGTTTGGCCCCAAAACCCATGAGGAGAACCTCAAACCCCAAGGTTTGGACCTCAAAACTCATGGATAGGACCTCAAAACCCAAGGGTTGGACCTCAAAACCCCATGGTTGGACCTCAAAAGCCACAGAGGGACCTCAAAAGCCATAGAGGGACCTCAAAACCCAAGGTCTGGACCTCAAAATCCATGAGGAGAACCTGGAATCCCAAGGTTTGGACCCCAAATCCCAAGGTTTGGACCTCAAATCCCAAGGTTTGGACCCCAAATCCCAAGGTTTGGACCCCAAATCCCAAGGTTTGGACCCCAAATCCCAAGGTTTGGACCCCAAATCCCAAGGTTTGGACCCCAAATCCCAAGGTTTGGACCTCAAATCCCAAGAGAGGTGGAGAAGACAATGGTGTTGGACCTCAAAACCCATGAGAAGAACCTCAAAACCCAAAGTTTGGACCTCAGAACCCATTGTGGGACCTCAAAACCCAAGATTTGGACCTTAAAACCCACGGTGGGACCTCGAAACACAAAGTTTGGACCTCAAAATCCATGAGGAGAACCTCAAATCCCAAGGTTTGGCCCCAAAACCCATGAGGAGAACCTCAAACCCCAAGGTTTGGACCTCAAAACTCATGGACAGGACCTCAAAACCCAAGGGTTGGACCTCAAAACCCCATTGTTGGACCTCAAAAGCCACAGAGGGACCTCAAAAGCCAAGGTCTGGACCTCAAAATCCATGAGGAGAACCTGGAATCCCAAGGTTTGGACCCCAAATCCCAAGGTTTGGACCTCAAATCCCAAGGTTTGGACCCCAAATCCCAAGGTTTGGACCTCAAATCCCAAGAGAGGTGGAGAAGACAATGGTGTTGGACCTCAAAACCCCTGAGAAGAACCTCAAAACCCAAAGTTTGGACCTCAGAACCCATGGTGGGACCTAAAAACCCAAGGTTTGGACCCCAAATCCCAAGGTTTGGACCTCAAAATCCATGGTGGGACCTCAAAACACAAAGTTTGGACCTCAAAATCTGTGAGGAGAACCTCAAATCCCAAGGTTTGGACCCAAAATCCAAGGTTTCGACCTTAAAACCCATGGTGGGACCTCAAAACCCAAGGTTTGGCCCCAAAACCCATGAGGAGAACCTCAAACCCCAAGGTTTGGACCTCAAAACTCATGGACAGGACCTCAAAACCCAAGGGTTGGACCTCAAAACCCAAGGGTTGGACCTCAAAAGCCACAGAGGGACCTCAAAACTCATGGTGGGACCTCAAAACCCAAGGTCTGGACCTCAAAACCCAAGGTCTGGACCTCAAAATCCATGAGGAGAACCTGGAATCCCAAGGTTTGGACCTCAAATCTCAAGAGAGGTGGAGAAGACAATGGTGTTGGACCTGAAAACCCATGAGAAGAACCTCAAAACCCAAAGTTTGGACCTCAGAACCCATGGTGGGACCTCAAAACCCAAGGTTTGGACCCCAAATCCCAAGGTTTGGACCCCAAATCCCAAGGTTTGGACCTCAAAACACAAAGTTTGGACCTCAAAATCCATGAGGAGAACCTCAAATCCCAAGGTTTGGACCCAAAACCCAAGGTTTCGACCTCAAAACCCATGGTGGGACCTCAAAACCCAAGGTTTGGCCCCAAAACCCATGAGGAGAACCTCATACCCCAAGGTTTGGACCTCAAAACTCATGGACAGGACCTCAAACCCCAAGGGTTGGACCTCAAAACCCAAGGGTTGGACCTCAAAAGCCACAGAGGGACCTCAAAACTCATGGTGGGACCTCAAAACCCAAGGTCTGGACCTCAAAATCCATGAGGAGAACCTGGAATCCCAAGGTTTGGACCCCAAATCCCAAGGTTTGGACCTCAAATCCCAAGGTTTGGACCCCAAATCCCAAGAGAGGTGGAGAAGACAATGGTGTTGGACCTCAAAACCCCTGAGAAGAACCTCAAAACCCAAAGTTTGGACCTCAGAACCCGTGGTGGGACCTCAAAACCCAATGGATGTGACCTCAAAACCCACGGTGGGTGGAGAAGACGATGGTGGAGGCCCTCGGCTGCCATGGTGGCCCCCCAGGAGGAGGTGGTGGTCACTCACCTCCCATCCTGTCCACGGCAGCAGCAGGAGAGAAGGAGGAGGTGGTTACGGACCCCAAGGTCCACCTGGACACGAAACCCAACCCCAAACCCCCCAGGAGACCCCCCTGGGCCCACGGAGAGGGAGGGGTGGGAGGAGAAGACCTGGGTGGGGGAGAACATCAGGGAGGATGGAGAAGACCGGGGTGGAGAAGACCAGGGTGGATGGAGAAGACCAGGATGGACGGAGAGGACCAGGATGGGTGGAGAGGACCAGGATGGACGGAGAGGACCAGGATGGACGGAGAGGACCAGGATGGACGGAGAGGACCAGGATGGGTGGAGAGGACCAGGATGGGTGGAGAACATCACGATGGAGAAGACAAAGATGGATAGAGAAGACCAGGATGGACAAGACCAGGATGGACAGAGAGGACCAGGATGGATGGAGAACATCAGGATGGAGAACATCAGGATGGACAGAGAGGACCAGGGTGGGTGGACAAGACCGGGATGGATGGAGAACATCAGGGTGGAGAACACCAGGATGGGTGGAGAGGACCAGGATGGGTGGAGAGGACCAGGATGGGTGGAGAGGACCAGGATGGGTGGAGAGGACCAGGATGGGTGGAGAGGACCAGGATGGGTGGAGAGGACCAGGATGGGTGGAGAGGACCAGGATGGGTGGAGAGGACCAGGATGGGTGGAGAGGACCAGGACGGGTGGAGAGGACCAGGATGGGTGGAGAACATCAGGGTGGAGAACACCAGGATGGAGAACACCAGGATGGGTGGAGAAGACCAGGATGGATGGAGAAGACCAGGATGGATGGACAAGACCAGGATGGACAAGACCAGGATGGACAAGACCAGGATGGGTGGAGAACATCAGGGTGGAGAAGACCAGGATGGGTGGAGAAGACCAGGATGGACAGAGAGGACCAGGACGGGTGGAGAACATCAGGATGGAGAACACCAGGATGGGTGGAGAACATCAGGATGAGTGGAGAAGACCAGGTTGGAGAACACCAGGATGGAGAAGACCAGGATGGGTGGAGAGGACCAGGATGGATGGAGAGGACCAGGATGGGTGGAGAGGACCAGGATGGGTGGAGAAGACCAGGGTGGGTGGAGAAGACCAGGATGGACGGAGAGGACCAGGGTGGACGGAGAACACCAGGGTGGACGGAGAACACCAGGGTGGACAAGACCAGGATGGGTGGAGAACATCAGGGTGGAGAAGACCAGGATGGACAAGACCAGGATGGACAAGACCAGGATGGATGGAGAACATCAGGATGGGTGGAGAAGACCAGGATCGACAGAGAGGACCAGGACGGGTGGAGAACATCAGGGTGGAGAACATCAGGATGGACAGAGAGGACCAGGATGGACGGAGAGGACCAGGATGGACGGAGAGGACCAGGATGGGTGGAGAACACCAGGGTGGATGGAGAAGCTCAGGCAGGACAAGACCAGGGTGGATGGAGAACATCAGGGTGGAGAGAGAGGACCAGGATGGGTGGAGAAGACCAGGATGGACAGAGAGGACCAGGACGGGTGGAGAGAACCAGGATGGGTGGAGAACATCAGGGTGGAGAACACCAGGGTGGAGAAGACCAGGGTGGGTGGAGAAGACCAGGTTGGGTGGAGAACATCACGATGGAGAAGACAAAGATGGATAGAGAATACCAGGATGGAGAAGACCAGGATGGACTGAGAGGACCAGGATGGGTCGAGAACATCAGGATGGAGAACATCAGGATGGACAGAGAGGACCAGGGTGGGTGGACAAGACCAGGATGGATGGAGAACATCAGGGTGGAGAACACCTGGATGGAGAAGACCAGGATGGGTGGAGAGGACCAGGATGGGTGGAGAACACCAGGGTGGGTGGAGAAGACCAGGTTGGGTGGAGAACATCAGGGTGGAGAAGACCAGGATGGACGGAGAGGCCCAGGACGGGTGGAGAACACCAGGATGGAGAAGACCAGGGTGGGTGGAGAAGACCAGGTTGGGTGGAGAAGACCAGGGTGGGTGGAGAAGACCAGGGTGGGTGGAGAAGACCAGGTTGGGTGGAGAACATCAGGGTGGAGAAGACCAGGATGGACGGAGAGGCCCAGGACGGGTGGAGAACACCAGGATGGAGAAGACCAGGGTGGGTGGAGAAGACCAGGTTGGGTGGAGAAGACCAGGGTGGGTGGAGAAGACCAGGGTGGGTGGAGAACATCAGGGTGGAGAAGACCAGGATGGACGGAGAGGCCCAGGACGGGTGGAGAGGCCCAGGGGTGGTGGAGCAGAAGCCCCCGGTGGCCTCACCAGCAGGGGGAGCCTCCGGTCGCCGCCGCGGTAGAGGTGGAGGAAGCCCAGGTAGAGGCCGAGGGCGGCCGTGGTGGCCACGAAGGCCAAGACGGCCACGGCCACGAAGAACTGGGCCGAGGAGGAGAAGTCTCCCACCAGGTGGACGTCCTGGGACCACGTCTGGTTGCACACCTTGGGCAACGAGGGCGAGAAGGTGGCCTGGTTCAACCTGCCCGGGGAGGGGACAACGCCAGGTGGGACCTCCAGGTATCTCCCACCCCTTCCAAGAGCTCCTTCGTCCACCACTTGTCTCCTCCAGGAGCCACCTTGGACCTCCTGGACCTTCTTGAACCCCCTTGACCTTCCTGGACCTCCTTTGACCTTCCTGGATCTTCAAGATCTCCTTGGACCTTCCTGGATCTCCTTGGACCTTCGAGACCTCCTTGACCCACCAGGATCTCCTTGGACCTTCCTGGACCTGCTTGAACCATCCTGGACCCCCTTGGACCTTCCCAAACCTTCTTTGGACCTTCAAGACTTCCCTGACCCACCAGGATCTCCTTGGACCTTCCTGGACCCCCTTGGACCTTCCCAAACCTTCTTGGATCTTCAAGACCTCCTTCACCCTCCAGGATCTCCTTGGACCTCCCTGGACCCCCTTGGACCTTCCTGGACCCCCTTGGACCTTCCCAAACCTTCTTTGGACCTTCAAGACTTCCCTGACCCACCAGGATCTCCTTGGACCTTCCTGGACCCCCTTGGACCTTCTTGGACCCCCTTGGACCTTCTTGGACCCCCTTGGACCTTCCTGGATCTCCTTGGACCTTCTCGACCTTCTTGGACTCCCTTGACCTTCCTGGACCCCCTTGGACCTTCTTGGACCCCCTTGGACTTTCCTGGACCCCCTTGGACCTTCTTGGATCTCCATGGACCTTCCTGACCTTCTTGGACCTTCTTGGACCCCCTTGACCTTCTTGGATCTCCTTGACCTTCCTGGACCTCCATGGACCTTCTTGGATCTCCCTGGACCCCCTTGGACCTTCTTGGACCCCCTTGGACTTTCCTGGACCCCCTTGGACCTTCTTGGATCTCCATGGACCTTCTTGGACCCCCTTGGACCTTCCTGGATCTCCATGGACCTTCCTGGATCTCCATGGACCTTCCCGACCTTCTTGGACCTTCTTGGACCCCCTTGACCATCTTGGACCCCCTTGGACCTTCCTGGACCCCCTTGGACCTTTTTGGACCCCCTTGGACTTTCCTGGACCCCCTTGGACCTTCTTGGACCCCCTTGGACCTTCCTGACCTTCTTGGACCTTCTTGGACCCCCTTGACCTTCTTGGACCCCCTTGGACCTTCTTGGACCCCCTTGGACCTTCTTGGACCTCCATGGACCCCCTTGGACCTTCTTGGACCCCCTTGGACCTCCATGGACCCCCTTGGACCTTCTTGGACCCCCTTGGACCTTCTTGGACCCCCTTGGACCTTCTTGGACCCCCTTGGACCTTCTTGGACCCCCTTGACCTTCTTGGACTCCCTTGGACCTTCTTGGACCCCCTTGACCTTCTTGGACCCCCTTGGACCTTCCTGGACCCCCTTGGACCTTCTTGGATCTCCTTGACCTTCCCAAACCTTCTTGGATCTCCAAGACCTCCTTGACCTTCCTGGACCCCCCAGAGCCCCCCGATGGCTCCTCCTCCTCCCCCCCCTGGCCCCGCCCCCTGCTCCGCCCCGCCGGCCAATGGCGTCGCGGCTCCTCACCGGAAGGGGTAGGCGAAGGGGGCGGTGACGGTGACGTTGGCTCGGCCGGCGCAGCTGACCCAGAAGGTGACGGCGCCGCCGTAGCCCCCGCAGGTGGCGAAGGCCAGGATGGAGAAGAACTGGGGGGAAAGAGGCCAAAACGGGACATTTGACCCCAAAAACCCAACTGGGGGCGAAAAACTGACCTGAAATCGGAATTTGGGGGGAAAAAACAAGGAAGGAACGGCAATTTGGGCCAAAAAAATCAATTTTGTGGCAAAAAATTAACCCAAAATCGAAATTTTGGGGAAAAAAGAAAGAAGAAACGGGAATTGTGGCCCCAAAACATCAATTTTGAGGCAAAAAAAATGACCTGAAATTGAAATTTTGGGAAAAAAGAAGGAAAAAATGGGAATTTTGGCAAAAAAAAATTGATTTTGTGGCAAAAAAATTGACCAAAAATTGAAATTTTGGGGAAAAAGCAGAAAAGGGAATTTTGGCCCCAAAAAATCAATTTTGAGGCAAAAAAATTGACCCAAAATTGAAGTTTTGGGGGAAAATGAGGAAGAAATGGGAATTTGGGCCCAAAAAATCAAATTCATGGCAAAAAATTTGACCTGAAATCGAAATTTTGGGGAAAAACAAGGAAGAAATGGGAATTTTGGCCCAAAAAATCAATTTTGAGGCAAAAAAATTTGGCCCCAACTTGAAATTTTGGGAAAACAAAAGGAAAAATGGGAATTTGGGCCCAAAACAGCAAATTCATGGCAAAAAAATTGACCTGAAATTGAAGCTTTGGAAAAAGCAAGGAAGAAGTGCAAATTTCGGCCCAAAAAATCAATTTTGGGGCAAAAAAATTGACCTGAAATTGAAATTTTGGGGAAAAAAAAAAAGGAAAAATGGGAATTTCAGCCAAAAAGTCGATTTGTGGCAAAAAAATTGACCTGAAATTAAAGCTTTGGGGAAAAACAAGGAAGAAATGGGAATTTGGGCCCAAAATCTCAATTTTGTGGCAAAAATTGATGCAAAAACCTGAATTTTGAGGAAAAAAAGAAAAAATGCGAATTTCAACCCAAAAAACTTCATCAGGAAGAAAAATATTGACCTTAAATTCAAATTTTGTGGAGAAAATAAGGAAGAAATTGGAATTCTGACACAAAAAAATCGCTTCCACGGCATAAAATTGACCAAAAATTTACTTTCTTATGAAAAATTAAAAACAAATAGAAATTTTGACCCAAAAAAGTGATTTCATGGCAAAAAAATTCATCTGAAAATGAAATTTTTGGAGAAAAGAAAGCAAAAATGGGAACTCGAACTCAAAAATCAATTGCATGGCAAAAAAACCTCCTCAAAACTGAAATTTGGGGGAAAAAGTGAGGAAAAAAATGGGAATTTTGACCCAAAAAAATCAATTCCACTGCAAAAAAATAAACCAAGGTTGAAATTTTGGAAGAAATACAAGAAATCAGAATTTTGACACAAAAAAAAAGCCATTTTGTGGCAAAAAAAAAACCCCAAAATTGAAGTTTGGGGAGAAAATGAGAAAAAATGGGAATTTCAACCCCAAAAAATAATTTCGTGGCAAAGAAATGACCTGAAAATGAAATTTTTGAAGACAAACGAAGCAGAAATGGGAATTTTACCCAAAAAATCAAGTTCATGGCAAAAAATTGACCCAAACTTGGAATTTTTAAGAGAAAATGAAGCAGAAACGAGAATTTCAACCCAAAAAAAATCAATCACAAAGGCGAAAAATTGACCCAAAATTGGAATTTTGGGGGAAACCAGGAAAAAATGGGAATTTTGACCCAAAAAAGTCAATTTGGGAGCAAAAAGAAACCCGGAAATGGAATTTGGGGGAAAAGAAAGCAAAAATGAGAATTTCAACCCAAAAATTGCTCAAAAGAGAAAAAAAAGGGCCCCAAATTGGAATTTTGGGGGAAATTGGGCAGAAACGGGAATTTCCTCCCCAGTTCCCTCCCAGTTGCTCCCAATCCCCTCCCAGTCCCTCCCAGTCTAACCCAATCCCCTCCCAGTCCCCTCCCAGTTCCCCCAATCCCCTCCCAGTCCCTCCCAGTTTATCCCAATCCCCTCCCAGTCCCTCCCAGTCCCCCCAATCCCCTCCCAGTCCCTCCCAATTCCTTCCCAGTCCCTCCCAGTTTATCCCAATCCCCTCTCATTCCCTCCCAGTCCCCCCAATCCCCTCCCAGTCCCTCCCAATTCCTTCCCAGTCCCTCCCAGTTTATCCCAATCCCCTCCCAGTCCCTCCCAGTCCCCCCAATCCCCTCCCAGTTCCTCCCAATTCCTTCTCAGCCCCAGCCCCTCCCAGTTTATCCCAATCCCCTCCCAGTCCCTCCCAGTCCCTCCCAGTCCCCTCCCAGTCCCTCCCAATTCCTTCTCAGCCCCAGCCCCTCCCAGTTTATCCCAATCCCCTCCCAGTCCCTCCCAGTCCCTCCCAGTCCCCTCCCAGTCCCTCCCAATTCCTTCCCAGCCCCTCCCAGTTTATCCCAATCCCCTCCCAGTCCCCCCAATCCCCTCCCAGTCCCTCCCAATTCCTTCCCAGCCCCTCCCAGTTTATCCCAATCCCCTCCCAGTCCCCCCAATCCCCTCCCAGTCCCTCCCAATTCCTTCCCAGCCCCTCCCAGTTTATCCCAATCCCCACCCAGTCCCCTCCCAGTCCGTCCCAGTCCCCCCCAATCCCCTCCCAGTCCCTCCCAATTCCTTCCCAGTCCCCTCACAGTTCCCCCAATCCCCTCCCAGCCCCTCCCAGTTTATCCCAATCCCCACCCAGTCCCCTCCCAGTCCGTCCCAGTCCCCCCCAATCCCCTCCCAGTCCCTCCCAATTCCCTCCCAGTCCCCTCCCAGTTCCCCCAATCCCCTCCCAGTCCCTCCCAGTTTATCCCAATCCCCACCCAGTCCCCTCCCAGTCCGTCCCACTCCCCCCCAATCCCCTCCCAGTCACTCCCCAGTCCCCCCCCAATCCCCTCCCTGTCCCTCCCAATTCCTTCCCAGCCCCTCCCAGTTTATCCCAGTCCCCCTCCCAGTCCCCTCCCAGTCCCCTCCCAGTCTCTCCCAATCCCCTCCCAGTCACTCCCAGTCCCCCCCAATCCCCTCCCAGTCCTTCCAGTCCCCCCCATTTCCCCCTCCCACCCTTCCCAGTCCCTCCCAGTCCCCCCCAATCCCCTCCCAGTCCCTCCCAATCCCCTCCCAGTCCCTCCCAGTCCCTCCCAGTCTCTCTCACCCACTGCAGGCCCCGCACCAGCCCCAGGGGCTCCTTCACCGCCCGCAGCTCCCACCGCGCCGCCGCCATCTTGGCCCCGCCCCCTTCTTCCGGCTCAGACCGGAGTGACGTCACCTCCGCGCCGAGCGGCGCCGGAAGCGCGCCAACCCCACTCCCTCATTTGCATACGGGGCGCGCCCCTTCCCCCCCCCTCCCTTCCAGTCCCTCCCAGTTCCCACCTCACGGCCTTCCCAGTCCTCTCCCAGTCCTTCCCAGTCCCTCCCAGTCCCCTCCCAGTTCCTCCCAGTCCCTCCAGTCTCCTCCCAGTCCCCTCCCAGTTGCTCCCAGTCCCTCCCAGTCTCCTCCCAGTCCCCTCCCAGTTCCTCCCAGTCCCTCCCAGTCCCCTCCCAGTCCCTCCCAGTCCCTCCCAGTCCCTCCCAGTCCCTCCCAGTCCCCTCCCAGTCCCTCCCAGTTCCTCCCAGTCCCTCCCAGTCCCTCCCAGTTCCTCCCAGTCCCTCCCAGTTCCTCCCAGTCCCTCCCAGTCCCCTCCCAGTTGGTCCCAGTCTCCTCCCAGTTCCTCATAGTCCCCTCCCATTCCCCCCCAGTCCCCTCCCAGTCCCTCCCGGTCCCCCCCAGTCCCCTCCCAGTCCCTCACAAGTTGGTCCCAGTCTCCTCCCGGTCCCTCCAGTCCCTCCCAGTCCCTCCCAGTTCCTCCCAGTCCCCTCCCAGTTCCTCCCAGTTGCTCCCTGTCCCCTCCCAGTTGGTCCCAGTCTCCTCCCAGTTCCTCATAGTCCCCTTGCAGTCCCCAGACACCCCCCCATTGGTACCCAGGACTACAACTCCCATGATGCTTTGCGCCCCATGGCCGCCATTGATACCCCAGGACTACAACTCCCATGATGCTTTGCGCCCCATAGGCCCCCATTGACTCCCGGACTACAACTCCCATGATGCTTTGCGCCCCATGGCCGCCATTGATACCCAGGACTGCAACTCCCATGATGCTTTGCGCCCCATAGGCCCCCATTGACTCCCGGACTACAACTCCCATGATGCCTTGCGCCCCTTGGAACCGGAAGTCCTCCCTTTGGCCACGTGGCTCCGCAGCTCCGCATCCCAAAGGCACCGGTTTCTCCCCATAACGGAGACGACCCCCGCCCCCCCCCAAACCCCCTCCCCCGCAAATCCCCGCCCCACACCGCACC
>JAUMJJ010001334.1:0-16575 GCA_033556795.1 Tapera naevia | reverse complement strand
TTGGGGGTGGAAGAAAATGAAGAAAAGTTGGGGGGGGGAAGAAAAGATGAAGTTGGGGGGGGGAAGAAAAGAAGAAGTTGGGGGGGGATGAAGAAAGAAGAAGTTGGGGGGGGGAAGAAAAGAAGAAGTTGGGGGGGGGAAGAAAAGAAGAAGTTGGGGGGGGGAAGAAAAGAAGAAGTTGGGGGGGGGAAGAAAGAAGAAGTTGGGGGGGGGAAGAAAAGAAGAAGTTGGGGGGGGGGAAGAAAAGAAGAAGTTGGGGGGGGGAAGAAAAGAAGAAGTTGGGGGGGGGGAAGAAAAGAAGAAGTTGGGGGGGGAAGAAAAGAAGAAGTTGGGGGGGGGAAGAAAAGAAGAAGTTGGGGGGGGGAAGAAAAGAAGATGGGGGGGGGAAGAAAAAGATGGGGGGGGAAGAAAAAAGATGGGGGGGGAAGAAAAAAGATGGGGGGGGAAGAAAAAAGATGGGGGGGGAAGAAAAAAGATGGGGGGGGAAGAAAAAAGATGGGGGGGGAAGAAAAAAGATGGGGGGGGAAGAAAAAAGTTGGGGGGGGGAAGAAAAGAAGTTGGGGGGGAAGAAAAGAAGTTGGGGGGAAGAAAAGAGTTGGGGGGGAAGAAAAGAAGTTGGGGGGGGAAGAAAAGAAGTTGGGGGGGGAAGAAAAGAAGTTGGGGGGGGAAGTAAAGAAGTTGGGGGGGGAAGAAAAGAAGTTGGGGGGGGGAATAAAGAAGAAGTTGGGGGGGGAATAAAGAAGAAGTTGGGGGGGGAATAAAAGAAGAAGTGTGGGGGGAATAAAAGAAGAAGTTGGGGGGGAAGAAAAGAAGAAGTTGGGGGGAGGAAGAAAAGAAGAAGTTGGGGGGGGAAGAAAAGAGAAGTTGGGGGGTGGAAGAAAAAAGTTGGGGGGGGAATTGAAAAAAAGTTGGGGGGGAAGAAAAAGTTGGGGGGGAAGAAAAAAGTTGGGGGGGGAAGAAAAAAGTTGGGGGGGGAAGAAAAAAGTTGGGGGGGGAAGAAAAAAGTTGGGGGGGGAAGGTGGGAGCTGGAGGAGGGGTTGGGGGGGTGCTGTCTCTGGGGGGGTCCTGAGCTTCCGCACCTCTCGCTGTCGCTGCTTCCCCTCCTGGAGCTGCCGGGCCAGGTCCTGCCACGAGCTTCCTCTCCTGCCTCTCCTTCAGCTTCCTCGCCCAGGGGGTGTGGAGGGCCCGATCCTGAACCATCTGTGAGAACCTGAGCAGGCAGAACGGGGCTGTGACCTTGGCCCCTCAGGGACCCCTCCAGAAATACAGAGCACACCAGAGACCCCTCCAAACCTCCCCCCTCAGCTCAGAACCCCCCCAAGACCCCTCCAAACCTCCCCCCTCAGCTCAGGACCTCCCAAAGCATCCTCATCCCCCATCTGGGTCCATCCAGATGTTCCTCAGGTCAGGACTTTGCAACCGCCCTCTCAGCTCAGAACCCCCCCAAGACCCCTCCAAATCTCCCCCCTCAGCTCAGAACCCCCCAAAGCTGCCTCATCCCCCGTCTGGGTCCCTCCAGATGTTCCTCAGGTCAGGACTTTGCAACCCCCCACTCAGCTCAGAGACCCCCTCCAAACCTCCCCCCTCAACTCAGAACCCCCCCAGAGACCCCTCCAAACCTCCCCCCTCAACTCAGAACCCCCCCCAGAGACCCCTCCAAACCTCCCCCTCTCAGCTCAGAACCCCCCAAGACCCCTCCAAACCTCCTCCCTCAACTCCAGAACCCCCCAAGACCCCTCCAAACCACCCCCCTCAACTCAGAACCCCCCAAAGCTGCCTCATCCCCCATCTGGGTCCATCCAGATGTTCCTCAGGTCAGGACTTTGCAACCCCCCCTCAGCTCAGAACCCCCAAGACCCCTCCAAATCTCCCCCTTCAACTCAGAACCCCCAAAGCTGCCTCATCCCCCGTCTGGGTCCCTCCAGATGTTCCTCAGGTCAGGACTTTGCAACCCCCACTCAGCTCAGAGACCCCTCCAAACCTCCCCCCTCAACTCAGAACCCCCCAGAGACCCCTCCAAATCTCCCCCTTCAACTCAGAACCCCCCCGAGACCCCTCCAAACCTCCCCCCTCAACTCAGAACCCTCCAAAGCAGCCTCATCCCCTGTCTGGGACCCTCCAGGTGCTCCTCAGGTCAGGACTTTGCAATCCCCCCTCAGCTCAGAACCCCTCAACGACCCCTCCAAACCTCCCCCCTCAACTCAGAACCCCCAAAGCAGCCTCATCCCCCGTCTGGGTCCCTCCAGATGCTCCTCAGGTCAGGACTTTGCAACTCCCCCTCACCTCAGAGCCCCCCAGAGCCCCCTCCAAACCCTCCCCCTTGCACAGAACTCCCACAAAGCAGCCTTTTCACCTCTCTGTGTCCCTCCAGAACCTTCTCAGACCAGAACCCTGCAAGCTCCGCCCAGGTCAGAACCCCCCAAGACCCCTTCCAAACCTTCCCCCCACCTCAGAACCCCCTCAAAGCAGCCTCATCCCCCCGCTCTGGGTCCCCCCAGATGCTCCACAAACCCCCTGTGACGCCCCCCAAGTGGTCCCATCACAGCAGCCCAGCTCAACCCCCACCCCTCCCGGGTCAACCCACCCCAAACCAGCCCTGTATCCCCCAAGTCCCCCCCCCACAGGGCACCCCCAGAGCCTCCCCCCGAGCCCCCAAACAGCCCCAGAGGCCTGAACCCCCCCCCCCCCCCCCAACCACCACCACCACCACCACCACCACACCTCTTCTTGCCCGGGTCCTTCCACACCCGCCCCGATTTGGGCCTGCCCCGCGGGATCACCGCCCCTTCCTTCTGCTTCTTGGCCGCTTTCCGACGCCTCCGAGCCGGGGCCGAGCCCTGGGGTCGCCCCGTTGGGTTCCTCGGGACCCTGGGCCGCCGCACACTCCCCCTCCATTCCCCCCACGCCGCCGCTTCCCTGGCGGCGCCGCTGGATGACGTCAGAAAGGCGACGCGCCGCGCATGCTCAGAGCGGGAGCGTCGCCACGGCCGGTCTTCGTTCGCCATTTTTGTATCGGGCAGCCCTTCCGCCTTCCCTGATGGGTGCTGGGCGGGGGCCGCCATGATTGAGCCGGGCAGGTCCGCCATATTTGTGTCGGGTGGGCGTGGAGATGTGCCCATCACCCCGTTATCACACAACGGGTTGGCTCAGAAGGGACCTCCAACCCAGGGACACCTCCCACTGGGTCAGGGGGCTCCAAGCCCCATCCAACCTGCCCACCAACACCTCCAGGGATGGGGCAGCCACAGCTTCTCTGGGCAACCTGGGCCAGGGTCTCCCCAACCCTCAGTGTGAAGAATTTCTTCCTGATGTCCAATCTCAATCTTCCCCCTTCCAATTTAAAGCCTTTTCCCCTCATCCCATCACTCGAGGCCCTTGGGAAAAGTCCTTCCCCAGCTTTCCTGGAGCCCCTTTCATAGGAGGTTGCTCTAAGGTCTCCCCACAGCCTTCTCCTCTCCAGGCTGAACAACCCCAACTCTCCCAGCCTGGCCTCACACCAGAGGTTCTCCAGCCCTTGGATCATCCCCGTGGCCTTCTCTGGACTTGTCCAACAGCTCCAGGTCCTTCCTGTGCTCAGCACTCCAGACCTGGCCCCAGGGCTCCAGGTGGGGTCTCCCCAGAGCGGAGCAGAGGGACAGAACCCCCTCCCTCTGGTCCCATTCTTTGGGTGCAGCCCAGCACACAGCAGGTTTCTGGGCTGGGAGCACCCATTGCTGGCTCCTGTGGAGCTTCTCCTCCCCCAGCACCCCAAGTCCTTCTCCTCAGGGCTGCTCCCAATCCATTTTCTGCCCAGCCTGTGTTTGTTCTTGGGATTGCCCCAAACCAAGGTGGGGAGGGGTTTCTGGGCTGGGAGCACCCATTGCTGGCTCATGTGGAGCTTCTCCTCCCCCAGCACCCCAAATCCTTCTCAAGTCTGCTCCCAATCCCATCATTCCCCATCCTGTATTGAAACCACGGATCGCCCTGACCCAGCTGTAGAACCTTGCCCTTGGCCTCGTTGAACCTCATGTTCCCACAGCCCCACTGGTCCAGCTTGCTCAAGCCTCTCTGGATGAAGTCCCATCCTTCTGGTGTGACAACCAAACCACTCAGCTCAGTGTCATCTCCAAACTCACTGAGGGTGCCCTCTCTGTATCACACAGTTTCACAGTATCACGAGGTTGGAAAGGACCTCTGAGATCATCAAGTCCAACCTATAACCCTACACCAACACCAACACCAACCCCAACCCATCATCTAAACCATGGCACAGCGATGGAAGTATCAAACTGTCCCAGTATGGACTCCTGAGAGACCCCACTGGTCATGGATCTCCACCATCACCCCCACCCCAAACCTCCACCCGCTGCGGAAGCTCAGCGAGGCCACCTCCCACCTTCTTCCCAGAGAGACACATGGCCTGGGCAGTGGGATGAGACCTTTATTGGGACCAGTGGCCCCCACCCCAGGCCTGGGTTGAGACACCAGCACCGGTGCCGAGGTGCTCGGACTCCACCATTGGTCACCAAGACCTCCCATGGCTTCCTTAAGAGATGTCCACAGGCTACAGGGCCTGGAAAAGAGGGGATAAAAGGGAGAAATCCCACTTTTTTGGGTCACCCTGAGGAACCTTGGACTGCTGAGGCAGCACCCCAGGTGTCCCTCCACCCCTCACCATACGGGTGTAGTTGTGCTGCTTGACGGCGTTGTAGCCGAAAGCCAGGGCCGCCACGGCCACGCAGAACTCCAAGAAGCTGAAGATCACCATGATGGAATCCAACCCGTTGCTCAACATCTGCGAGGAGAGAGAGCAGAAAGGGACCCCTCCCAAATCCCACCCCACCCCAAATCCCACCCCACCCCAAATCCCACCCCCTTCCCCACCCCTCAACCCCTTCCTCCCTTCGGCGGTCGCCCCAGTCGCTCCTCCTGCGCCGTAGGGGCAGGAGGAGGAGGTTCTACCTTGTTCTCGGGGTTGAAGCACCACTCAGGTCTCAGCAGGTAGGGGGTGTTGGCCTCACAACCGGGGATGCTGTGAAGGATGGCCGTGGTGTGGAGAAGGGTGGCCACCAGCGTGCTCAGAACGATGCCTAGGTTGACCACGCAGCAGGCCTTCACCTTGAGGAGGTCACCTGGCGTCAGGTCCATCCCTCCTGCTCCTGCTGTGGGTGACAGCACAGCCCCCACCCCGCTGCAAGAACCCTGGGAGGTGTCAAAAGAGCTGAGGGAGAAGCTTCCACTTTTGAGCTCCAAGCTGAATTGTTCAGCTCAGGATAAATATCCTCCTGGAGAAGCCACCCTTGGGGGACACCAAAAGGCCACCAGAATCCTGGCTTGGATGTGGCCACCAGGGAAAGGGATCATCCACCTGGATTTGGCACTGGGGAGGCCACATCTGGAATCCTGGGGTCAGTTTTGGGTCCCTCACTCCAAGAAGGACCCTGAGGGGTTGGAGAAGGGAATGGAGGTGGAGAACAGGGGTTGTGGGAGCGGCTGAGGGACCTGGGTGGGTGGGGGTTGGTCTGGAGAAGAGGAGGCTGAGGGGAGACCTCATTGATCTCTGCAGCTCCTGGAGAGGAGGTTGTGGTGAGGTGGGTGCTGGGCTCTTCTCCCAAGTGGCAGGGGATGGGATGAGAGGGAACGACCTCAAGTCAAGGGGAGGTTTAGATTGGAGATTGGGGAAACATTTGGTGGCTGCAAGAGTTTTGAAGCCCTGGCAGAAGCTGCCCGAGGAGGTGGTGGAGTCTCCATCCTTGGAGGGGTTCAAAAAACGTGTGGATGTGGCACTTGGGGCCAGGGATCAGCAGGCACCGTGGGGATGGGCTGATGGTGGGACTGGATGAGCTGAGAGATCTTTCCCAACCTCAATGGTTCTGGGGTTCTGTGACCTTTCCTCCCCATCAGCCAAGAGTGACTCCCCCCAGGCCCCAACTGTCTCGTGAAGACCCTGGACCATGAAGGATTTCCCACCCTCTGCTCAACCTTCTGGGGCCCTCCAGGTGTAGACCCTGTGGGGTGGATCCAGGCTGTGGAGGGGCAGAAGTCACAGAGGGAAGGTGGGAACAACTTTGTCCCTCCCAGTCAGGCCACAGGGGACCTCCTCACCAGCAAGATGTTGTCTCTTTTTTCACTTTCCACCAGCAGAGAACCTGAGACCAGGAGCTGCTCAGAAAGCACAGGGAGGAGGACATCAAGAGGAAGGCATCAGCCACCACCCACGTCCCACCACCCACGTCCCACCACCCACGTCCCACCACCCACGTCCCACCACCCACCCCTCCAACTGGGCTTCAGGGCTCCACACACACCTCCTCCATCCCTGAGGAGATGGAGAGAAGGTGTGGGTGCAAAAGGAACCCCCTGGTGATGAGGGGATCTGGTCCCTGATCCACCAAGATCCCCCCCCCCACCCCATTGTGGTCATCTGGAGGCAAAGGCCAAGCTTGTCCTTGCTTACCAGGAGCCCAAGCCAGAAGAAGATCCCACTGGCCACAGGGATGGAAGGGTTCCCCTGCTCTGACACCGTCAGGATGATCCCAAAGCAGATGTGGATGATCCCAGAGAAGATGTGGATGGTCTGGGGAAGGATGGAGGAGAAGGATGACTGTTGGCCCAAAGCACCCCTGGTCTCCCAGCACCAGCACAGGATGGACATGGTGGCTGTTGGCCGTGTCCCACCTCCATCCCAACTGTCACCCAACCTCCTGGCTGCACCCCAGGGTGCCACGAGGGCACAAACAGGCGTGCTGGCACCTCGTGCAGCCCCACGAGCCGGTCCCAAACCTCTGCCCCAGCCGAGGAGAACCTCAACTGGGACAATCCCCAAGGTGGGACACCCCGTGCCAGCTTTGCCCCATCGCCCTGGGACTCCTTCTCTCACCCCCAGCACCTTGGGTTGAGCTTTTCTGAAACCTCTGACTTGAAATGATGTCCCAGTGGCCACCGACGTCCTGGAGCTGGGGGCCAACTGGGCTGCCCGGGGGTCTGTGGCCGAGATGACCTCCGTGATGACCCTCACGCCCCCGGAGTCGGTCACCGCGGTGGCTGCCATGGCCGGTGGCGATGGGGAAGCTGAGGAAGAGGGGCAAGCTGAAGGCCCAGGCCACCTCCCACCCTTCCCAAGGACCAGCACGTGGGATGGTGCCACGGGGAGCACAGATGTCCCACGAGGATGTCCTCCAGGCCACCCAACACCCCTCACCTCTCCACCCAGGTACTTCCTTCAGCCTGGGCTTGCCCTCCTCTTCCTCCTCTCCAGACCTTCCCGGTGGCCAGGCAGGGCTGCCCTTTGCTCCCTGCAGGAAGTTTGTTCATGGGACATCTCTTGCTCAACGAGGTGGCTTTGCCAACGGTGGAGAGAGGAGCTTGGCCAACCCCCCCCACCACCACCACGTGAGGTGGGAGAGGGGAAGGGCTTTGCCCCCTCCTCTGAGGGCATCACTGCAGCTCCAGGAAGGGCTTGGACGCTTGGTCCTTGGGAATGCACCGAGGAGAAGACCTCCCTGCCCATTCCTGGGTGAGTCATCTCCATCCTGAGTTATGGATGCTTCCCTTGGGCATCTTCTCCACAATGAGCCAGCCCTAACGAGGTGTCTGGAAGGTTCCTTTGGTTGCCCTCGTTAAGGTGACCAGGAGACCACCAGCCCTGGTGGTTCCCCTTACAGGAACAAGCAGGAATGAAACAGGACACGGCCTGAACACGAGAAACACCCCCTCCTGGAGCTGTGAAGGTCCCAAGAAGGTCCTTTTTGGTTTCCTTTGGGGTTCTCCTTCCTTCCCGGCGCGCGGAGCCCACCCGCAGCGTGGGCTCAAGAGGAGCCAAAGGGAACGGAGATGTGGTCGTATCCGATAGGAAGTGAGAGCTCAGCCTGGGAACGGAGCCACCACACGTGGTGAGGAGCTCCCAAGGGGCAACCCTGGAGGCCCCTTCCTCCCTCCGTTGGCCACCGGCCTCCAGCTCTGCCAGAAACCAGCGGTTTCCTTCGTGGCCGACGTCCCCCATCTGCTCACCAGGAGGGCTTGAGGTCCTCTGCTCCGGTCCAGGAGGAAACCCCCCACTCCCTCAGCTCTCCAGGGTGCTGTGGGACAGGATGTTGGGTGCTGGTCCAGTCCCCCTTCCCATCCTCATCCTCCCCGGTGCTTGGGCGCCGTAGGGAGCTCCAGCTGTGGGACCTCTCAAGAGCTCCTCGAACCAGAGAAGGGGACAAGGGACAAATGGGGAGGAGGTTTGACCCAACCTCCACTGGTGGGACCAGGAAAACCAGACACAGGAGCTCCTGGAGCAGGTGGGAGAGCACAGGGTGCAGCTCTGGGACCTGTTTGCTTCCTCCCCTGGAGGCTGCGAATGTCTCACCACCTCCTGGTGGAACTGGAATATCTGGGTGCCAGGTTGTGGCATCTCTGAGGGCTGGCATTGGCCATGGGCATCACCAGAAGGAAGGATTCCAACACTCAAGCCCGTCACCACAACCCCTTGGGATCCTCCCCAGCCCAGCTCCAGCTGAGAACTTCAGGAGAAGGTGGAACAGCTTCTGGAAGTGCCCTTTCCCTTCCTTTGGCCCTAGAGGGGGTTGAGACTCCTGCTCTGGAGGAACAGCACTTCCAGAGCTCCTGGAAGCTTCCAGTGGTGGGGTCAGAGGTTGGGGAAGGATCTCCAGTCAGGGGGGAGCAGCAGCAACCCCCAACCTTGAGGAAAAGCGAGGCACCAATCCTGGGCCACGTCTTGGAGGCTCCTGGGAGAGCAGAGGGAGCAGAAGGGTGGTGGCCACGTCCTGAGTTCGCTTCACTGGAGTGAAGCTGCCTGGCCACGCGTCCCTGCAGGTCCTACATTTCTCCAGGGACTTCTCTGAGGGCTTTCTCTGCAGGGATGGGATGGAGCAGCAGCTGGGAGAGGTGATGGCCTGGGAAGAGGATGGAGAGCAGAGAAGAGGATGGAGAGCAGAGGAGGGAAGAGGATGGAGAAGCAGAGAAGAGGATGGAGAGCAGAGAAGGGAAGAGGATGGAGAGCAGAGAAGAGGATGGAGAGCAGAGAAGAGGATGGAGAGCAGAGAAGAGGATGGAGAGCAGAGAAGGGAAGAGGATGGAGAGCAGAGAAGAGGATGGAGAGCAGAGAAGAGGATGGAGATGCTGAGGAGGGAAGAGGATGGAGAAGCAGAGAAGAGGATGGAGAGCAGAGAAGAGGATGGAGAAGCAGAGAAGAGGATGGAGAGCAGAGAAGAGGATGGAGAGCAGAGAAGAGGATGGAGAAGCAGAGAAGAGGATGGAGAAGCAGAGAAGAGGATGGAGAGCAGAGAAGAGGATGGAGAGCAGAGAAGAGGATGGAGATGCTGAGGAGGGAAGAGGATGGAGAAGCAGAGAAGAGGATGGAGAGCAGAGAAGAGGATGGAGAGCAGAGAAGAGGATGGAGAGCAGAGAAGAGGATGGAGAGCAGAGAAGGGAAGGGGATGGAGAGCAGAGAAGAGGATGGAGATGCAGAGGAGGGAAGAGGATGGAGAGCAGAGAAGAGGATGGAGAGCAGAGAAGAGGATGGAGATGCAGAGGAGGGAAGAGGATGGAGAGCAGAGAAGAGGATGGAGAGCAGAGAAGAGGATGGAGATGCAGAGGAGGGAAGAGGATGGAGAGCAGAGAAGAGGATGGAGAGCAGAGAAGAGGATGGAGAGCAGAGAAGAGGATGGAGAGCAGAGAAGAGGATGGAGAGCAGAGAAGAGGATGGAGAGCAGAGAAGAGGATGGAGATGCTGAGGAGGGAAGAGGATGGAGAGCAGAGAAGAGGATGGAGAGCAGAGAAGAGGATGGAGAGCAGAGGAGGGAAGAGGATGGAGAGCAGAGAAGAGGATGGAGAGCAGAGAAGAGGATGGAGAGCAGAGAAGAGGATGGAGATGCTGAGGAGGGAAGAGGATGGAGAGCAGAGAAGAGGATGGAGAGCAGAGAAGAGGATGGAGATGCAGAGAAGAGGATGGAGAGCAGAGAAGAGGATGGAGAGCAGAGAAGAGGATGGAGAGCAGAGAAGAGGATGGAGAGCAGAGAAGAGGATGGAGAGCAGAGAAGAGGATGGAGATGCTGAGGAGGGAAGAGGATGGAGATGTTGAGGAGGGAAGAGGATGGAGATGTTGAGGAGGGAAGAGGATGGAGATGCAGAGAAGAGGATGGAGATGCTGAGGAGGGAAGAGGATGGAGATGTTGGGGAGGGAAGAAGATGGAGATGCAGAGAAGGGAAGAGGATGGAGATGCAGAGAAGGGAAGAGGATGGAGATGCAGAGAAGAGGATGGAGAAGCAGAGAACAGGATGGAGAAGCAGAGAAGAGGATGGAGATGCAGAGAAGGGAAGAGGATGGTGCTGAGGCTGCAGGTTCTCAGCTCTCCCCTGTCCCATTTTTGGATCCCTCCAGGCCAAGCTCCTTGTCCGTTGGGTTTCGAGGTGGAGCACACTTGGGTGGTGCCCTCCCCGTGCCCTCCCCGTGCCAGGGGAACGGCAGGATTTGTGGCACCACAACGGGTTCACCCGTAGCTTGGGGCTCTCCCCCCAAACCAGCTTCAGCCAAAGATCTGGAAGGACATCCCACCCTCATCCCACGGTGGAAGGAGAAGCTGCTGAGGGGGTTCCTCCAGCCCCACGAGGAGAGCGAGGCCTTGGCTTGGCAAAGGGCTGCCCCTGGTGGCACGAACACCATGGAGATGGAGGAGATTCCTCCTGATCATGGCCCTCCTGATGCCTCTTGGCTTGGAAACTCATCCACGGGTCACCCCGGAGGGATGGTCCCACCACGACGCCTCCAGCACTGGTTGGGATCCCATTCCAACCCCACCAGCACCCAACGGGAAGGGACACCTCATGGAATCATGGAACGTCCTGAGTTGGGAGGGACCCCCAAGGCCCATCCAGTCCAACTCCTGGCCCTGGTGGACAATCCCAATGTTCACCTCATGGAGCTGAGGGCCTTGGCCAAAGCCTTCTGGAATATTCTGCTTCACTTGGGCTCCAGCACCCTCTGCTCTGGGGGAAGAACCTTCTCCTGGTGGCCAAGCCAACCCTCCCCTGGCCCATCTTCCTGCCCTTCCCTGGGCTCCTGGCGTTGGGCACCAGAGAGAAGAGCTCAGCGCCTGCTCCTCCTCCTGCCCTGGTGATGTGTGGGGCAGAGGGATTGGCACCTGTGGGGCAGAGGGATTGGCACCTGCCCCATAGCATGGGGGATGTGTGGGGCAGAGGGATTGGCACCTGTGGGGCAGAGGGATTGGCAGCTGCACATAGCACAGGGGATGTGTGGGGCAGAGGGATTGGCACCAATGGGGCAGAGGGATTGGCACCTGTGGGGCAGAGGGATTGGCACCTGCCCCAAGGCACAGGTGATGTGTGGGGCAGAGGGATTGGCACCTGTGGGGCAGAAGGATTGGCACCTGCCCCAAGGCACGGGGGATGTGTGGGGCAGAGGGATTGGCACCTGCCCCAGGGCACAGGTGATGTGTGGGGCAGAGGGATTGGCACCTGTGGGGCAGAGGGATTGGCCCCTGTGGGGCAGAGGGATTGGCACCTGCCCCATAGCACAGGTGATGTGTGGGGCAGAGGGATTGGCACCTGTGGGGCAGAGGGATTGGCACCTGCCCCATAGCATGGGGGATGTGTGGGGCAGAGGGATTGGCACCTGTGGGGCAGAGGGATTGGCACCTGACCCAGGGCACGGGGGATGTGTGGGGCAGAGGGATTGGCACCTGCCCCATAGCATGGGGGATGTGTGGGGCAGAGGGATTGGCACCTGTGGGGCAGAGGGATTGGCACCTGCCCCAGGGCACGGGGGATGTGTGGGGCAGAGGGATTGGCACCTGCCCCATAGCATGGGGGATGTGTGGGGCAGAGGGATTGGCACCTGTGGGGCAGAGGGATTGGCACCTGCCCCAAGGCACGGGGGATGTGTGGGGCAGAGGGATTGGCACCTGCCCCATAGCATGGGGGATGTGTGGGGCAGAGGGATTGGCACCTGTGGGGCAGAGGGATTGGCACCTGCCCCATAGCATGGGGGATGTGTGGGGCAGAGGGATTGGCACCAATGGGGCAGAGGGATTGGCACCTGCCCCATAGCACGGGGGATGTGTGGGGCAGAGGGATTGGCATCTGTGGGGCAGAGGGATTGGCACCTGCCCCAGGGCACGGGGGATGTGTGGGGCAGAGGGATTGGCACCTGTGGGGCAGAGGGATTGGCACCTGCCCCATAGCATGGGGGATGTGTGGGGCAGAGGGATTGGCACCTCTGGGGCAGAGGGATTGGCACCTGCCCCATAGCACAGGTGATGTGTGGGGCAGAGGGATTGGCACCTGCCCCAAGGCACAGGTGATGTGTGGGGCAGAGGGATTGGCACCTGTGGGGCAGAGGGATTGGCACCTGCCCCATAGCACAGGTGATGTGTGGGGCAGAGGGATTGGCACCTGTGGGGCAGAGGGATTGGCACCTGCCCCAAGGCACAGGTGATGTGTGGGGCAGAGGGATTGGCACCTGCCCCATAGCACAGGGGATGTGTGGGGCAGAGGGATTGGCACCTGTGGGGCAGAAGGATTGGCACCTGCCCCAAGGCACGGGGGATGTGTGGGGCAGAGGGATTGGCACCTGCCCCAGGGCACAGGTGATGTGTGGGGCAGAGGGATTGGCACCTGTGGGGCAGAGGGATTGGCACCTGCCCCATAGCACGGGGGATGTGTGGGGCAGAGGGATTGGCACCAATGGGGCAGAGGGATTGGCACCTGTGGGGCAGAGGGATTGGCACCTGCCCCATAGCACAGGTGATGTGTGGGGCAGAGGGATTGGCACCTGCCCCATAGCATGGGGGATGTGTGGGGCAGAGGGATTGGCACCTCTGGGGCAGAGGGATTGGCACCTGCCCCAGGGCACGGGGGATGTGTGGGGCAGAGGGATTGGCACCTGCCCCATAGCACAGGGGATGTGTGGGGCAGAGGGATTGGCACCTGTGGGGCAGAAGGATTGGCACCTGCCCCAAGGCATGGGGGACGTGTGGGGCAGAGGGATTGGCACCTATGGGGCAGAGGGATTGGCACCTGCCCCATAGCACGGGGGATGTGTGGGGCAGAGGGACTGGCACCAATGGGGCAGAGGGATTGGCACCTGCCCCATAGCACAGGGGATGTGTGGGGCAGAGGGATTGGCACCTGCCCCATAGCATGGGGGATGTGTGGGGCAGAGGGATTGGCACCTGTGGGGCAGAGGGATTGGCAGCTGCCCCATAGCATGGGGGATGTGTGGGGCAGAGGGATTGGCACCTCTGGGGCAGAGGGATTGGCACCTGCCCCATAGCACAGGTGATGTGTGGGGCAGAGGGATTGGCACCTGTGGGGCAGAGGGATTGGCACCTGCCCCATAGCACGGGGGATGTGTGGGGCAGAGGGATTGGCACCTGCCCCATAGCACAGGGGATGTGTGGGGCAGAGGGATTGGCACCTGTGGGGCAGAGGGATTGGCACCTGCCCCATAGCATGGGGGATGTGTGGGGCAGAGGGATTGGCACCAATGGGGCAGAGGGATTGGCACCTGTGGGGCAGAGGGATTGGCACCTGCCCCAAGGCACAGGTGATGTGTGGGGCAGAGGGATTGGCACCTGTGGGGCAGAAGGATTGGCACCTGCCCCAAGGCACGGGGGATGTGTGGGGCAGAGGGATTGGCACCTGCCCCAGGGCACAGGTGATGTGTGGGGCAGAGGGATTGGCACCTGTGGGGCAGAGGGATTGGCCCCTGTGGGGCAGAGGGATTGGCACCTGCCCCATAGCACAGGTGATGTGTGGGGCAGAGGGATTGGCACCTGTGGGGCAGAGGGATTGGCACCTGCCCCATAGCATGGGGGATGTGTGGGGCAGATGGATTGGCACCTGTGGGGCAGAGGGATTGGCACCTGCCCCAGGGCACGGGGGATGTGTGGGGCAGAGGGATTGGCACCTCTGGGGCAGAGGGATTGGCACCTGCCCCATAGCATGGGGGATGTGTGGGGCAGAGGGATTGGCACCTGTGGGGCAGAGGGATTGGCAGCTGCACATAGCACAGGGGATGTGTGGGGCAGAGGGATTGGCACCTGTGGGGCAGAGGGATTGGCACCTGCCCCATAGCATGGGGGATGTGTGGGGCAGAGGGATTGGCACCTGTGGGGCAGAGGGATTGGCACCTGCCCCAGGGCACGAGGGACGTGTGGGGCAGAGGGATTGGCACCTGTGGGGCAGAGGGATTGGCACCTGCCCCAGGGCACAGGTGATGTGTGGGGCAGAGGGATTGGCACCTGTGGGGCAGAGGGATTGGCACCTGCCCCATAGCACAGGTGATGTGTGGGGCAGAGGGATTGGCACCTGTGGGGCAGAGGGATTGGCACCTGCCCCAGGGCACGGGGGATGTGTGGGGCAGAGGGATTGGCACCTGTGGGGCAGAGGGATTGGCACCTGCCCCATAGCATGGGGGATGTGTGGGGCAGAGGGATTGGCACCTGTGGGGCAGAGGGATTGGCACCTGCCCCATAGCACGGGGGATGTGTGGGGCAGAGGGACTGGCACCTGTGGGGCAGAGGGATTGGCACCTGCCCCATAGCTCAGGGGAGCTGGGAGGCTCTCTGGGGGGGGGGTGGCACAGCCCCCTGCCCTCCCCCGTGCCCCACAGAGGGGGTGACCCCCCCCCCCCCCCCCCCGTGCCCCCCAGACACCACGTGGCACCCCCCACCTTCACTCACACCAGTCTTTAATCCGATGCCAGGCCTGGGGGGGGGGTGGGGGGGGGGGGGCAGGGGCACAGCCCCCCCTCTTCTGTGGGGCACTGGGGGGGGGGCTCACAGCGGGTACTGGTGCCAGAGGCTGTGGGGCACAAGGTGGGGAGGGGACAGAGGGTCAGGGGGTGCCCAGTGCCTGGCTGGGGACTGGGGGGCACTGGGAGAGGGTGGGGGGGGCACTGGGATGGGGTGCCCAGTGCCCCCCCCCCCCCCCCCCCAGCCCTGACTTGGGGTGTGGGAGATACTGGGAGAGGGGTAGGGGGGCACTGGGAAGGGGTGCCCAGTGCCCCCCCCAACCCTGACTGGGGTGGGAGGGCACTAGGAGGGGGTACCCAGTGCCCCCCCAACACTGACTTGGGGGGGGGGGGGATTCACTGGGAGAAGGTGGGGGGCACTGGGGGAGAGGGGGGGGGGGGCACTGGGAGGGGGTGCCCAGTGCCCAGAGTCCCCCAATCCTGACTGGGGGGTGGGTGGGCACTGGGAGGGGGTGCCCTGTGCCCCCCTAAACCCAACTTGGGGGAGGGGGGGAACTAGAAGAGGGTGGGGGGGCACTGAGAGGGGGAGGGGTGCCTGATGCCCCCCCAACCCTGCCTGGGGACTGGGGGGCACTGGGAGAGGGTGGGGGGGCACTGGGAGGAGGAAGGGGTGCCAAGTGCCCCCCCCCCCCAGCCCTGGGTGGGGGGTGCCGGTGGGTGGGGGGCTCCCTAGGGAGGGGGTGCCCTGTGGGTGGGGGGGTGGTCTCTGTGGGGGTCACCCAGTGTGTAGGGGGTCCCAGGGTGGGGGTGCCCGGTGGGTGGGGGGGTACTGATGGGTGGGGGGGTCCCCTAGGCAGGGGATGCCCAGTGGGTGAGGGGGGTCTCTAGAAGGGGGTGCCCGGTGGGTGGGGGGGGGTCCCTAGAGGGGGGTGCTCAGTGGGTGGGGGGTCCCAGGGTGGGGGGTGGCCTGTTGGGTGGGGGGTCTCCCTAGGGAGGGGGGTGCCCCGTGGGTGGGGTGTCCCTAGAGAGGGGTGCCCCGTGGGTGGGGGGGGTGGTCTCTGTGGGGGTCCCAGGGTGGGGGTGCCCGGTGGGTGGGGGGGGTCCTGATGAGTGGGGGGGTCCCTAGGGGAAGGGTTCCCAGGGGGTGGGGGGGTCCCCTGGGTGGGGGTGCCCCGATGGGTGGGGGGGGTCCTCAAGGTGGGGGTGCCCGGTGGAGTGGAGGGTCCCTGGAGGGATGCCCGGTGGGTGGGGGGCTCCCTAGAGAGGGGGTACCCTGTGGGTGGGGGGTGGTCTCTGTGGGGGTCGCCCAGTGGGTGGGGGGGTCCCCTGGGGGGGGTGCCCAGTGGGTGGGGGGGGTCCTGATGCGTGGGGGGGTCCCTAGGGGAAGGGTGCCCAATGGGTGGGGGGGGTCCCTGGGTGGGGGTGCTTGGTGGGTGGGGGGTTCCTAGAGAGGGGCACCCAGTGTGGGGGGGGGTCCCAAGGTGGGGGTCCCCGGTGGGTGGGAGGGTCCCTGGGGGGGGGGAGGTGCCCAGTGGGTGGGGGGGTCCCTAGAGGGGGGTGCCCAGTGGGTGGGGGGGGGTCCCTAGAGGGGGGTGCCCAGTGGGTGGGGGGGGGTCCCAGGGTGGGGGTGCCCTGTTGGGTGGGGGGTCTCCCTAGGGAGGGGGGGTGCCCCGTTGGGTGGGGTGTCCCCTAGAGAGGGGTGCCCCGTGGGTGGGGGGGGTGGTCCTCTGTGGGGGTCCCTGGGTGGGGGTGCCCGGTGGGTGGGGGGGTAGTGATGGGTGGGGGATCTCTGGGGGGGGTTGCCCTGTGGTTGGGGGGGGTCCCTGGGGGGGTGCCCAGTGGGTGGGGGGGGTCCTGATGGAGTGGGGGGTCCCTCT